>JAQZBX010027028.1:0-28612 GCA_029593785.1 Cabassous unicinctus
AAAAAAATCAGCATAACTTGAGGATAAACTTTCATAAATGGCAACTATAAGAAATTAGAAAAGAGACAACTTATTGTCTTTTTCTTTCTTAAGCTGGAAATAAAATAGTGGTTAATAATGACATGGGAATATGAAGTATTGTACGGAAGATAATGCAAGTGAAGCCTTTTGTTTTTCTTTGGGGTGAGAAGAGTGATACCAATTAAAGTTTAGATTTTGTTAAATAGCGTTGGTTTAATATGTATATTAAAATCTAAGGGTATTTATTAAAAATAATTGGATATATAACTTCTGAACTAGTAAAGAATAATAGAAAGAATAAACTTGGTGACTCAAACAGAAGATTTAAAAAGTATGTTTATCTAATAAACACAAAATAGGATGCAAAAATACATCCAAATGGAGAGTGAATGTGGCTCAGGCTGGTGGGCACTCGCCTCCCACATGGGAGGTCCTGGGTTCGGTTCCCAGTGCCTCCTGGAGAAGGCAAGCAAACAAAGAGCAGACAGACAAGAGAACCATGGGGGTGGGCGGAGGGATAAATAAATAAAAGTAAATAAATAAATCTTTTAAAAAATACATCCAAATTTATCATTGATCACAACAAATGGAAAAAGACTATACCATTTATTAAGAGATAGGCTATTGGATTTGAAACGCCAAGAAATATGATTTTTAATAAAATAAACAGAGTAAAATTCATTGAAAGGAACAATGACAGATATTTCATGGAGATTTAATATGGATCACATTATAGATATCTAACATAGTTTCTTAATATACCAAGCAAATACTGTCTCAGTTACTAAAAGAAATGGACAAATCCACATCATAATGAGAAGTATCAGGAACTGATAAAAAATGGACATAATAAGTAAGCTGGGGAAGATTTGAATAAAATGAATAGTAATAATACTGAATATATTCAATAAAAAGAAAATATAAATTTTTCCAAGCACAGGAATATTTAAAAAAATTGACCAATTGTTAAGCCACAAAATTTCAACAGAATTTGAAATCTAGAGACCACATTTTGATCGCAATGCAATTAAATTACAAATCCACAATTTAAAATGTTGCTCTAAAATTATACTTCTAGAAAGTAAAATTCAAAAACAAACTAAAAAACCCCTTACACTTCTAAGTAATTATGGATTAAAATGAAACTATAATTAAAATTGTAAGACATTTAGAATTAGACAATATACCAATACTTGTGTAATGCAGCTAAAATAGTATATAGAATACAACTAATAGTTTCAAATGCAGTAAAACTGTTTATAAATTAACCAAGTGTTTAAATTATAAACTAATTTTAAAAATACATGCACTAGAATAAACATTAGGAAAAGAGATGATAAGATACAGTAAATACATAAACAAAAATGTTATATGTTACTAGAATAAAATTTTTTTAAAAAATCCTTAGGACTGTGTACAACACAAACAGTGAAGTTTGGATTATAGTTAATAGTACAATTATAAAAATATTCTTTCATCAATTGTAACAAAGTTACCACACTCATGCAAAAAGTTAATAATGGGGGGAGGATATATGAGAACTCTCTATTTTCTGCAAGATTTTTATGTTAACTTACAACTTCTCTAATAAAAAATTATAAAATTTAAAAAAATTAAACATAATAATAAAATAGGAAAAAAAAAAAAGAGATGTTCACCACTAACAAAAAATTTTTCTTTGAAAAGGCTAACAAGGTAAAATAAACTTCTTAAAAGACAGATAGAGATGAAAAAAATTAAAAGAATACTTGGAATGAAAAAGACATAAACATAAAAAGTAGATTCTTTTTTTTTAAGAAACCAAGAGATAAGCAAATGCCTTTGGACATTTAGATGAGATGGACAATTTTCCAGAAAAATGCAAACTGTCAAAGCTAATTCATGAAGAATTAGAAGACCTAAATTAAATCTGTAAATGTTAATGAAATTAAAGTGATAATATAAAATATACTCTTTCAAAAAAACACCAGATGTAAATAGTTTTTCAAGTTTTATTTACTAAACTTTTACAAAACAGGTAATCTCTATTTTACACAATTTTCTGTGAAATGGAAAGAGTGAAAAAGCTACTCTTCATTTTCTCCATTCAAAATATTTTGTTATTTTCACCAAGAATTTTTTTTTTTTGATCCACTTAAAATAGCAACAACAAAAAAACATGTATCAAGGGACAGAACTTACCAAAAGTATGTGTGACCATTAAAAAAGTAACTAAACTTTACTGAAGGACAAAAAGATCAAAATATAGTGATTTATTTTATCTTCACAATTTGAGCTTGGCAGTGTAGAAATGTCAAACCTCTACAAGGAAATCTATAAATTCAATATGATTTCAAACAAAAATCTCAACAAGGCTTTTAGGAGAACTTTAAAAACTGATCCTAATATTTACAGGGATGAGTAATTACATACAAGAGTAGCTAGGACAATTCTGAAAAAAGATAAAAAAGATGTACTTGCCCTGCCAGTTTTCAAGATATTACAAAGATATGAATAATAAAACTATTTGATATTGGTATTTTAATAGCTGAAACTAAATTGAATGAGAAGGGAATATACCAAGCATACATAGCAACATATTTATAATAGTAGTGGTCTGACAGATCAATGGATTAAAGACACTTTACAATAAATGGGTTTTGGACAATAATTCTCTATATGTAGAAAATTAAACTATGAGTTCCTTACCTTACTCTATATACAAAAATTAATTCCTTGCAAATTGATGGCCCAGTTATGAAAGGCAAAATTCAAGTGATTAGACAAAAATATAGCAAAATATCTTTATAACTTTGTTGTAGTGAAAACTTTTTTATATAAGATGAAAAACCTCATATGATAAAGGAAAAGCTGGGTAAATTTGACAAATTCAAGAGACACCATAAACAAGGAACAAAACTAAGCTACAAAATGGGAAATGGATTAATAATACAATACCTAAATAAATTTTTAATGTTTAAAAATTTTTAACTATTTTAATTTAATTTAATTATTTAATTTTGATTATTTTACATAATTTTCATTATAATTTTGAAGTAATTTTAGACTTAAGAAAAAGTTGCAGAAATAGTAGATAGTTCCCATATACCTATCACCTAACTTTCCCTCGTGTTATCAACTTACATAACCAAAGTACAATTATCAAAACCAGGAAATTCACATTGCTACAATACTCTTAGAACTAATCTACAGACCTTATTTGAATTTTACCAGTTGTCCCACTAATGTCCTTTTCTTAACCCAGGATCCAACCCAGGATCCCACATTGCCTTAGTTGTCATGCCTTCTTGTGTTGGGTGGGCTTCCAGGTCCTTGGCCATGTCACAAGAAAAAATTCAAGGACATGCCAAGTTTAAGCAAGCAGGTAAAGAGTTTAATGTAAAGTGAAAAAACACACTCAAGATGGGAGTGCAGGCATGCTCAAGATGGAGATGTGCCCTCTGGGGCAGGGGAAGCAGCTTTATTAAGGCTAGCTCCTTTACCACTCTTCCTTCCTCCATGTAAATGAAGACTTGTGAGTTGCAACATTCTTATTGGTTATGAGTATGCAAAAAGAAGAATTGGAAACAACATTCTCATTGGTTCTGAGTTTCTGCCAGCCTATGTAAGAGTCAGGGGAGGGGGTCTGCAAACATGCTGTATTCAGGTGATGAATGGGCCTATGATTATCTATTGCTCTCTGTGTCTTCACGGCAAGGGATAGGTGGGTGGCCACAAGCAGGAGGTCCTCACAGAACTGACTGCTTTGTCCCCATCACCCTCGTGCTCCCTGGCACCATTTCTTTCCCCTTAGGTCCCTGTTATAACCTGCCTCAACTTCCCCTTCAGAGAGTTTTTAACCCTTATTACTTTTATTTTTTAAGCTTTCTTTTTATTTTACAATTTATAAAACATCAGCTGCTTCCCCCTGCTCGTCCCAGCTCAGCCGCTAGCTCCCTTCCCTAGACCCTTGGCTGAGTCTTTGTTTGGCCCTAGCCCCACGGGGCCCCGGGCCCCGTGCCCTCAGGGGTTCCCTAGAAGGCGACAATGGCTCGAGTCCAGGCGCAGAGGCTGGCGAGCGCCTGCTTGGTGCACAGCTACCTGTTGAGGGGCGGTGGCTGCTCGGAGGAGTCCGGCTGTCGGCTCACCAGCCTGGAGAAGCCCGAGCCAAAGATAGAGATCAAGTTTGAGATGCTGGATGCATCTGGGGATGAGTCTGGGCAGAAGTCCTAGAAAGGGATGTGCTTGCAGGGGTCCAACTGGGCGCCCCCAGGGGGTTCTGTGCCCAGCTAGCCGGGGTCCTGTCATTCTTCTGTAGCTGTTTTCTCCTGGTTAGGGGCAGTAGTCCTTACCTGATGGGGTGTAGAACTCTCCCACTATTCTATTGAGGTTGAGGGGAAGTGCACTTGGGATGGTGGTTGGAACTGGCTGGAATCCTCACATGACCATTAATTTGCTTTGTAAAGCATCTAACCTGGAAGAGATAAACTTGGTTAAGGCTTTAACAAAGCAAGAGCTTGGGGGAGTGGATGTAGCCCAAGTGGTTGAGTGCCTGCTTCCCATGTATGAGGTCCTGCGTTAAATCCCCCTTACCTCCTAAAGAAAAAAAAAGTCAAGGGCCTATTAAAAGAATAAAGAAAAAGGTTGAGAGTGGACCTAAAAGTGATATGCGCTAGGAAAGGCTAGGCCAAGGTAAAGTGAATGGCTAGGAGTCTTTGGGTTTTGAGTTTTCGCAGATGTTTTGAGCCTGGTCTTGTAGGTTGCAGATACTATCTCATACCACTCCAGAGTGGTTAACATTCTTCTTTAAGGAATAAGAAGGACACCCTTGGATTGCCGTGATCATGCCTAGGGTTCTGTGATTTTGCAAAACTACAGCTGCTAGAGAATTTACTTGTTTAAGGGCTTCTGAGCATGGCTGGTTTCGTCTATGCTACTAGCAAGTTCTAAGGGTAGGTTGTAAAGGACCTGCTGAGTTTTGAGTAAGCTACCTATTCTGATTCCCAGTGGTGAATCTGAGAACAGCAAGTAAGGGAATTAAGAGAGGGGATTCCCTCTTTGTTATACTATTACTAGAGAACACAGGGAATGGGAGGGTTGGTTGATGGGTCCCTAAAATATGGAGGGAGTGATGTCCTCTAGTGAGCATAGGCCTGTCCAGAGGGAGGTAAAGAGAGGTAAGTCTTGTTTCGCAAAGAAAGAAAATTCCACTTTGATGTTAATAGTAGCAGAAAATTTGAAAATGGGCAAAGGTTTCATCTTCTGTAGTTATTTCCTACTGATTAGGGGTGAAGAAAATTTTCATATAATTTTAGAGAGTGCACTAGACATAAACTCACAAAGACAATGTAGGCAACAACAAGACAAGCATTATGGCAAACAAAATAAAAGCATTATTTAAGAAAGCCATTCTTTTATCTTATAGGCAAGTTCATTAACTACTTAGAAAGTGAATCAAGTTAGCCAAGACTTTTAACATGTTCAATATCCCTCTGCATATGATCCAGTGTAGAGGAGATATTATCATATTCATCAGGTATAAAGGTACAGCACTTAATACTAATCAATGCACAAGTTTCTCTTTGAGCAGTAGTTAATATTTCTAAGTTCCAGGTTTGCAATATCATACACGTTGTCTCTCCATGGGAGCAGGCTGTAATGCCAATTATATTTGTTTAGATTCTACTCACATTACTCTGGTAATTACTGCTCCACTTGGTATATCCTTTACACAGCCAGAATGCTGCAGCACAGTTGGTTCTGGAGAGAACAGGAAGGTAGGCTCCAGTGTTCCACTGGCCTGGTGCATAGTGCCCTTCAGCACTATGAAAGACAGCCAGTCTAGGGGCAATGTCTATCATAGATTTAGTGATATCAAGCTATCACCAACTGGCAGAGCCACAGGAGTCTGGAACAACAATGTATTTCCATCTACTTCAGGAGCATGACCAGGAGATGTGGTATATACTTTGATTGTTTTCAAGGTCATATTGATCAATCTACCCAACAACTCATTGGAGAGGGATCATGCAGAGTACTGGGGCCCTGGTTTAAATGCACAAGAGATTTTGACAACACTGAAGTCTATCCCTTTTAATCTTTACACACTTTCTAAACACTTCCAATGCAATTTATAACATATCAAATGAATTTAACTATTTTTAGTACTTCACTTTTTACTTTAACACCTTTACCATGATTATATTAATTAACAGGTATTTTACTTTAGCAGTACAGGAAAAACTGCTTTCTCAATTGTTTCATGAAAATCTAAGATTCCCAATGGAATCAAGATTATCTTCCCCCTACCATTATGTTAATATGCAGATTGAGGTGGTCTCTGACAGGCTTCTCTGTTATGACTTTACTTTTTGTTATCAATATCAATTCAGGTTTCTACTTAATAATGGCTTCCTGGAATTAGCCGTTTATATTGAAATACTTCAGTTTAGAAAATGCTTTTATAAACTTCCTATAACCAACTATAACCACATAGACTAGTTACTTCACCTTTAAATAAGCTTATTAGAGTGTAGTTAGCAACCAATGAAATTTACTTTATCCATTTAAGTCTAGTCTTACATTTCTTATTCTGTTCTGTGAAAACTAGTTATTTCACTTTAGGACAGATCTACATTTTCTTTTTTAACTTAATTTCATTAAACACAAACTTAAAATTTTCATCATCTTAAAGATCTAATAAATATGCTAATTTATTTTATTACTATCTTTTAAACCTAGGGAGATTATACCCAAGCCAAATAAAATTGAAACAATTATAGTTTATGTAAGAGGCTGAAACCTCTTTTTTATAATATTCTAAAGTTGTGAATTATCTTAAAATTCTGACTGCCCTATTCTGGAATATATTATAATTATTGAATTTGTTTTAATCATAATTTAGAAAAATATTTCCATAGCTTTCAAGGACTTTTTCTTTACTTACTGAAATTTGGCAATTGGATTATTAATTACTCTTATTCCAAAGTTGTTAAAAGGTTTAAGTTGGGGAATTACAGGACAAACCATGCAAACCGAGGTTAATTCTGTAACATTTCCTTTGTTCTTATCATTCTTAATTTTCTGGCCTAGTAGAGTTTTAAGCTAAACTTACATTCCCCTATCTTTATCACACTTATCCATTCCCCCATAGCTCTTTCAAAAAGAAAGCCCTGGGTGGTGGCAGGGGGGAGGGGGTCAGGGTAGGTCAAGGAGCTTAGGAAAAACTTTTTCTTCTTCCAATAGTTTCTATATTTAGATTTTTATATGACATTTCCATCCTGCTTGGCTTTTCTTATTTGGGCTCCAGGAATATTCATTTATACATATAAGCACTTATTTTATTTTTAACAATTTGAATAGATATCTTTTAAGAATTTTCATTTGTTAATTTGATATTACCACCAAGAGGTATGAAAATATACACTGAACAAATAGACACAAATAGAGAGTTAGACACACAAACAAAAACACACAACTCACTAATTTTACTTATAATTTTCATTCTCTTACAAAATAAGTTTAACTGTAAAATAACATTATATTCAAAAGATCTCTGAAGGCTATCTCTGATTATTCTAATCTGCACTGTGGTCATGCAGTTTTGCACAAAAAATGTGTTCTTTTTAGTCATTGGATTATAATCAAATTGTTCCCAATGCTTTAAAATACAATTTACAACATTTTCCTTTACTTCAGAGCTCTGCTTATCTCCCATTTCAACTTTGAAAAACCTCAGATGAGCAACACCAATTACTAAAACTAAGTTAATTTTATACTCACCAAGGTCATTGAGGTCTCAGAGGATACTGGTTTCCCTCATAACCCATTGCTTTCAGGATCCTTGATACGCAGGATGGGAGATCCACCACTTTTCAGTCCTCAGAGATAACAGGACTCTAGCAGCCACTGGACTGGAAGAGTGGATGTCCAACTCTGAGGGTCATGGATTCCACCAGGCAGCAATCTCCTTAAAGGTTGTGGAGTCCCACCTGGGGTAACAAGTTGAAGGAAACCCTGCCTGGGGCAGATGAATTGGAGTCCACACTGGGATGGTCATGAGAGAAAGCAGGTTTATTAACATCAGGACAGGAGAGAGGGATGTCTCAAATCTGCCTTCCCCTGAACCATGGGGAAGAGAAGCTTTTATGGATTCAAACAGGGGAGAGTAGAATGGTTACCATCACAAAGGCAAACATATACAATGGTGAGTCTAGTTCTGAAATAACCATAAACAAAGGTAAGTTCAGCCTAAAGTTACCATCACAATAGGCTAAATCAAGCCAGTTTCAGCAATTTCAGATATTATCCTTTTGCTGTTTTATAATATAAAGGCATCTATATAATGATTTTGTCACCATTAATTATTTAATTCTTACCTCTAAGTTACAGTTTCAGGCTTCATTTTCACTTCAAAACAAATTGGGCAGGAATTGTGGGAACATGGCATCGAATTAGCCAGATAAGGCTGAGCTCTCACAAAAACAATGGAGAAAGAACCAAAGTCTGCCTGAAGGACCTGCTTTGGGGATCAGCAGACCAGGACAGTGCTTCACAACTCCCAGGAAGGTAAGGGACAGAGAGATGAAGAAACTGAAACAACAAACTGTGAGTTACTAAACCTCCTGGTTGCCGGGAAGGGCTCCCCTCCCCCACCCCCAAGATATTTAGCCAGGGTAAAACCCCTGGCTCATTTCAGCTGACTGAAAGGGGAGCAGACGTCTTCCTTCCTGCCAGCTGTTACAAGGGAAAAGGGAAGGGGAGTCAGGGTGCTTTTCTTCAGTGAATTCAACCAATGGAGCTTGCTTTGAGTCTCAGCTCTGGTCAGACTAAATAAAACAAAGGAAAACCTAGACAAATACACCTCTGTGAAAAAGTGTGCCAACAAGCACTATCTGCTGGCCAGTCTGGAAATTACATGGACAGAAACTTTTAGAGCTCTCTTTACCCCACCCCTGGGAGAAAGTCTGCACCCCATTAGTGAGTGTCTGGCATGATTTTGGTAACTTAAGCTGGGCAATTTTAAAGACTTAAGATATGTTGAACCAAATATCAAAGAGCTGTGAAAGAATAAAAGCAATAGATAAGAGAGAGAAATTGGCCAACCAGAGTAAATTCACCAACATATAAGATGCTTAGACATCAGCAAAAAAATTAGAAGCCATAGTAGGAAAGAGGAAGAGATGGCCCAGCCAAAGGAACAAACCAAATATCTTGAAAATAGTCAGGATTTAAGACAATTAATCAATGATAATCACACAACTTTCCTAAATTATTTTAAAGAATTGAAAGAAAATATGACTAAAGAGATAAAGGATATTAAGAAGACACTGGGTGAGCATAAAGAACAATTTGAAAGCCTTCAAAGAAAAGTAACTGACCTTATGGGAATGAAAGACATGATGGATGAGATTAAAAATACATTAGAGGCACATAAGATTTGATTTGAACTGCTTGAAGACAGAATTAGTGATTTTGAATGCAGAACATCTGAACTGGAAAAGACAGAAGAACAGAAAGAGAAGAGAATGGAAAAAATGAAATGGTGTCTCTGGGAATTGAATGACAACATGAAATGCAAAAACATAAGCATTATTGGTGTCCCGGAAGGAGAAGAGAATGGAAAAGGGGCAGAAAGAATATTTGAGGAAATAATGATTGAAAACTTCCCTACCCTTATGAAAGACATAAATATCAATATTCAAGAAGGACAACACACCCCAAACAGAATAAACACAAACAGACCAACCCTGAGACACCTACTATTCGGAATGACAAATACCAGAAATAAAGAGAAGATTTTGAAAGCCGCAAGAGAAAAGCAAAGCATCACATACAAGTGAAATGCAAGATTTCACATACAAGATTAAGTGCCGACTTCTCATGAGAAACCACAGAGGAGAGAAGAAAGTGGTATGATGTATTTAAGATATTGAAAGAGAAAACCTGCCAGCCAAGAATTCTGTATCCAGCAAAGCCGTCCTTCAGAAATGAAGGGGAGTTCAAAGTCTTCACAGACAAACAAAAACTGGTAGAATACATTACAAAACAACAGAATTACAAGAAATGCTAAAGGGAGTTCTACAGCCTGAAAGGAAAAAACAAGGGCAAGACACTTGGAGAACAGTGTAGAAATGAAGAATATTAGGAAGGCTAAAAAGATAGACTGTAGTATGATATGACAACAGAAAGCCAAAGGTCAAAATGGATGAAGTAAGAATGCCTTTACAGTTATAACATTGAATGTTAATGGCTTGAACTCTCCAGTCAAAAGACATAGACTGATAGAATGGATTTAAAAATATGAGCTATCTATATGTTGTCTACAAGAGACTCACCTCAGACATAAGAACAGAACTAGGCTAAAAGTGAAGGGTTAGAAAATGATATTCTATGCAAATAGTAAGCAAAAAAGAGCTGGAGTAGTGATACTAATATCAGACAAAATAGCTTTTAAATGTAAAACTGTTATAAGGGATGAAGAAGGTCATTATATATTAATAAAAGGGGCAATTCAACAAGAAGAAATAACTATTCTAAATATTTATGCACCTAACCTCAGTGCCCCAAGATACATGAGGCACACACTGGCAAAGCTGAAGGAAAAAATAGATGTTTCTACAATAATAGTTGGAGACTTCAATCCACTCTCAGTATTGTATAGAACATCTGGACAGAGAATAAATAAAGAAAAAGAGAACTTGCATAATATGATAAATGAACTAGACTTAACAGACATCTATAGAGAATTGAACCCCAAAACAATAGGACATACTTTCTTTTCAAGTGCTCATGGATCCTTCTCCAAGATAAATGATAAATTGGGTCACAAGTCAAGTCTCAATAAATTTAAAAGATTGAAATTATATAAAATACTTTCTCTGATCATAACAGAATGAAGCTGGAAATCAATAATGGACAGAAAAATGGAAAATTCATAAATATATGGAGATTAAGTAGCACACTCTTAAACAATCAGTGGGTCAAAGAAGAAATTGCAAGAGAATTCAGCAAACATCTTGAGAAGAATGAAAATGAGAACACAACATATCAAAACCTATGGGACACTGGAAAGGCAATGCTGAGGGGGAAATTTATAATGCTTACATTAAAAAAGAAGAAAGAGTTAAAATTGATGATCTAACTCTACACCTGGAAGAACTAGAAAAAGAACAGCAAACTAATCCCAAACCAAACTGAAGGAAAGAAATAGTAAATAGCAGAGCAGAATAAATGAAATCAAGAACAAAAAAACAATAGAGAGAATCAACAAAACCAAAAGTTGGTTCATTAAGAAGATCCACAAAATCGATAAACCCTTAGCAAGACTGAGAAAGAATAAAAGAGAGAAGACACAAATAAATCAAATCAAAAATGAGAGGGTGGCCACTACCACCGACCCTGCAGAAATAAGAGAGATCATAAGAGGATACTATGAACAACTGCAAGCCAAAAACCTAGAAAATGTAGGCGAGATAGACAAATTCCTGGAAACACATGAACCACTTATACTGACTTTAGAAGAAATAGAAGACCTCAACAAACCAATTACAAGTGAAGAGATTGAAACAGTCATCAAAAACCTCCCAAAGGTGAAAAGACCCAGAAGAGATGGCTTCACAGGTGAATTCTACCAATCATTCAAAGATGAACTAATACTCATCTTGCTCACGCTTTTCCAAAAAATTGAACAGGAAAGAATGCTTCCAAACTCATTCTGTGAAGCCAACATCACCCTAATGCCCAAACCAGATAAAGATACTCCAAAAAAGAAAATTACAAACCAATATATCTGATGAATATAGATTTAAAAATCCTCAACCAAATAGTTGCAAACAGAATCCAAAAGAATATTAAAAGAATTATGCACCACGATCAAGTGGTTTTATCCCAGGTATGCAAGTGTAGTTCAACATAAGAAAATCAACTAGTCTAATAAACCACATTTATAATTTGAAGAAGAAAAATCACTTGGTCCTCTCAATTGATGTAGAAAAAGCATTTGACAAAATACAGCACCCTTTTTTGATAAAAATGCTCCTAATGATAGAAATAGAAGGAAGCTTTCTCAACGTGGTAAAGTGCATATATGAAAAACTTACAGCTAGCATTGTACTCAATGGTGAAAGACTGAAAGCTTTCCCAAAGAGATCAGGAACAAGACAAGGATGCCCATTATTATTCAATATTGTGCTAGAAATTCTAGCTAGAGCAGTTAGGCTAGACAAAGAAATAAAAGGCACCCAAATAGGAAAAGAAGAAGTAAAACTTTCACTATTTGCTGATGATATGATCCTATATCTAGAATCTCCTGAAAAATCCACAACAAAACTACGAGAATTAATAGATGAGTTTAGCAAAGTGGCGAGATACAAGGTTAATACACAAAAATCAATTGCATTTCTATACACTACTGATGTACCATCTGAGGAGGAAATCAGAAAAAAAATTCCATTTATAATAGCAACTAAAACAATAAAATATTTAGGAATAAATTTAACCAAGGATATAAAGGACCTGTATTCAGAAAACTTCAAAACATTGCTAAAAGAAACCAAAGAAGACTTAAATAAATAGAAGGACATTCTGTATTCATGGATTAGAAGACTAAATATTGTTAAGATGTCAATTCTACCCAAGCTGATTTACATATTCAACACAATCCCAATAAAAATCCCAACAGCCTTTTTTGCAGAAATCGAAAAGCTAATAATTATATTTATTTGCATGGGTAAGACTCCCTGAATAGCAAAAAAAGTCTTAAAAATGAAGAACAAAGTTGAAGGACTCTCACTTCCTGACTTAAAAGCATATTACTTAGCTACAGTGGTAAAAAAAATAAATAAAAATAAAAAATAAAAAACAAAACAACAAAACAGCATGGTACTGGCATAAGGACAGACAGATTGACCAATGGAACTGAATTGAGAACTCAGAAATTGACTCTCACATCTACAGTGAAGTGATTTTTGACAAGGCTTTTAAGCCCATCCAGCTGGGCCAGTACATTCTACTTAACAAATGGTGCTGGCAGAACTGGATTGCCATATCCAAAAGAAAGAAAGAAGACCCCTATCTCACACTTTACACAAAAATTAACTCAAAATGGATCAAGGATTTAAATATAAAAACAATAACCTTAAAACTCCTAGAAGAAAATGTAGGAAATAATCTCTAAGATCTTGTGGTAGGCGGTAGTTTCTTAAAAATTACACCCAAAGCATAAGCAACAAAAGAAAAAATAGATAAATGGGACCTCCTCAAAATTCAACACCTGTACCTCAAAGGACTTTATCAAAAGGGTGAAAAAGTAGCCGACTCAATGGGAGAAAATATTTGGCAATCATGTATCTGATAAGAGTTTAATATCCATGATATATAAGGAGATCATACAACTCACCGATAAAAAGACAAAGTATCTAATAAAAAATGGGCTAAAGACTTGAAAAGACAGCTGTCCAAAGAAGAAACATAAATGGTGAAGAAACACATGAAAAAATGTTTAACATCTCTAATGATTAGGGAAATGCAAATCAAAACTACAATGAGATATCATTTCACACCTATTAGACTGGCCACTATTAAAAAGTCAGAAAACTGTAAATGTTGGAGAGGATGTGGAGAGATAGATTCACTGTTGGTGGGAATGTAGAATGGTGCAGCCACTGTGGAGGACTGTTTGGGAGTTCCTAAGGAAGTTGAATATAGACTTGCCATGGGACCTGGCAATACCATTGCTAGGTATATACCCAGAAGAACTGAGAGCAGTGACACGAACAGACATCTGCACACCAATGTTCATAGCACTGTTATTCCTGATAGCCAAAAGTTGTAAACAACCCATCAGCTGATGAATGGATAAACAAATTGTGGTGTATACACGCAATGGAATATTATGCAGCGGTAAGGAGAAATTAAGTCGTGAAACATGACAGCATGGATGAATCTGGAAAACATTATGTTGAGTGAAGCAAGCCAGACACAAAAGAACAAATACTGTATGATTGCTCTATTATGAACGAAATATATTGTGTGAAATATAAATATATTATGTGAAATATGAATATGGGTAGAATTGCATATATAAGACCATTTTTTTTGAAGCTGAACAAATGTAAGTTAATAGTACAAAATGTTAATATCAGACCAAAAAACCTCAAAAACATTATACTAAATGAAGGAGACCAGATGCAGAATACTACATATTGTATGATTCCATTTATATAAAATGTAAATATATAAATCAATTTATAAAGATGAAATGAGATTAGTGGTTATGTAGGTCTGAGGAAGGAATGCTAAGGAGTGTGGAGCCTTTCTTTTTGGAGTAATGAAATTGTTCTAAAATTTTTGAGATGATGAATGTACAACATTGTCATTAAAGCCATTAATTATACACTTTGGATAGAACAGCCAGAAACAGCAGCTATGTACAGTGGGGGAAGTATAGAGAGATTGAGAGGTGAAGAGTTTTCTTGTTTGTTTGTCTGTTTATTATTATTATTGTTATTGAAATAATGAAAATGCTCTAATAATGATAGAAGTGATAAATACACAACTATGTGATTATAGCAAATACCATTGACTGTACACTTTGGATGAATTGTATGTTTATTAATATGTATCAATAAAATTGATTTGTTAAAAAAAATTAGGCATTTTTTTTAATCAACCAAGCAAGTAAAACCATTTTATCAGCATTTCAGAGAGATATATTATGAAACATTTAAAGGACACATTTCTGAAACAGTTTTTTGGAAGCAAGTTGACAGAGGAGGCTGGTTGCTGTGAGGACTAGGCCATGATTTAATTTCAGGCTTATGAAAGCAGCTAGCATTTTCTATTTTTTCCTCTTTTTCATTTATAGAGTCATCTAGTTCAAAAGTTACTAAACTTTAGCAGCAACACGGAAACAACAGAGAACATTAATGTTGCTAAATTTATGCTTTTCCAGCAGTTGAAATAATTCCATTTGTGATCTCTTTTACAAAACAAATCCAATTGCAAGATAGTATTGAAATTTAAAGACTCATTTTTAGGTTACTTTTCACTATAACCCAATTTATACTGTGGCCAGGCAATGTTACAGTAGAAAATCAATTTCTTTATCTTAAGGGGGTCCCCTCCAAATTTAGACCAATTATCCAATATACAACCCAAAGGAGATGTAGCCAGCACATTCTGAGAGTTTTCCATGGCTAGGCAACACCAACGGAAGTCACGAAGACAGAACACCAAGAACAGGAGCTCCTCAAAGTCAACAGGTTCCCCAATTCAAAATACAAAAGCAACAGGCGAACCCCATATCTGATTTACGAGCTCTCAAGCACGAGCAGGCTTACAAAGTGAAAGTAAGCACAGACTAGAATAAGAGAGAGAACACACTTACCTAGCATAGGGAAAGACCCAATTTCAGAATTACCTTCACACAAAGCGCCCAGTCTCCACTCGTGGCAGAAACCTCATCCAGAACCTCCAGGCTCAGACCTCCAGGGAAATCCCAGGGCAATTGCTAAGCATGGAGCAGAGGGATCCAGGGAAGCCTTGAGGTCACGAGACATGGATTGGGGTGCTCTGGGGGTTGCACCCATTAGCTGCCTCTTGCAAGGGGTAAAGTCCTGTGGGCTTTTTGGCCAGGTAGAAAGAGGCTCTGCTTCAAGTGTGGTCTGCTGGACTAGACCCTGGGATGAAAGGGGAGGGGCTGAGGCACACATAGGAGGGGGTCTGTGGGTGCCTCCAGGTTGGGGACAGGGTCATATGAGGGGGGACTGCTGAGAAGGGGATTATCTAAGATGTCTTCCTTTTCTGAAGGTAGTGGAGTTGCTTGTGCCTAACATAAGTGGCAAGAGCCCTTTAGACCTTTATCTTGATATAGGGCCATAAAAAGTTGGACATACGGGATTTGCATCCACTTCCCCTCTCTCTTACATAACAGATCCAACTGAAGTATGGGCTTGTAATTGGGGACCCTATTTAATGGCCATTCCTGGTCATCCTCTAGCTTATATTGAGGCCACGTGGCATTGCAAATGAAGATTAACTTCTTTTTCAGACTATTGGTGGGAAGATTGTCGCAGTTCCGAAGGCATCCCAGGGGAGAGTATACAGGGATGTTATATGAAGTGCCCATCTTCCTAGGAGACAAGAATCAGTCCCCTAAGATGAGCATGAGACCAAAGCTGCCAAGCCAGCGGTACTTGGGAGACATCTGGATCAAGCCCTGAGGGGTTAGAAACCAAATGTCTGTCATGCCAGCTGGTGTCCCAGTTCATGTCCTGAAGCCGGTGAAAAATGCCCATCATTCCGGCATCCCAGAAATCAAGGGCCTTGGCCATGGGGCATCCCCAGGGTCTCTATGGCCTTGGGACATGTCCAGGTCAAGCTCCGAGGGGTTGGCTGCAGTCCCCTACCGGGAGCCCAAGACCAAAGCTGCCAAGCCGGAAGTCACCCTAAGAGAACTTACTGCATAAGCTATGGTCCATAAGACTATTTCTTGGAGTGAGGGAACTTGCCCAGTGATTTGTTTTAAACTGAGACAGAGGGGCCAGAAATAAAAGCCAAACAGGAACTAATACTTTCTTGCCTAATACCTCCCTGGGGAATCACAAATGAGACCATGTCTACAGGGACTGTGTAGGACGAAATAGCTTGTGTGTTTGCAGGGTAGAGGTCATTTAAAGCTTGCAAAGAGGGCCTGGGCAGAATCTTGAATGACCTGGGGAATGTCCCCAGTTAGATTTTAAGGCTGTGGGTTTTATGGGGAAAGGTACAGGGTGGAGTTGTTGAGACTGACAGGTGGCCTCCCCTTCTTGGGACAGGGCTGAGAGGCAGAATCCCTAATAAGGACCAAATAGTCAAAGACTGGCGATCTGGGACTTGGCCTACAATATTTACAATATGGAATCAAGGCCAGAAAATCATGGTCATAGTAATATGTCCATTGAGACTGGTGTTTTGGAGACAGTTAGAAAAAGGAAAAGGGGAGGGATTGAAGGGACAGTGGAGGAAATGGAAGAGGAAAGATTTGAGGGTCTGGCAGACTCCCAGTGGACTCCTACATGACTTGGGACATGACCCCAGTCAGGTCTCAAGGGCAATGTTACCCACCACCCAGAGTCATGGGGACCAGTCCCTGCCACCTCGTGCCAGAGGACTCTGTGTAGACTGAGGTTATGTCCTGTGGGGACTGACCCAGGAACCCACTTAAATTGGTGAGAGGAAATGGTGGGAGGAAATGGTGGGAGGAAAGGGCAAACAGACAAAAGAGGGAGACTGGAAATGATGGGAGGAAATGGCAGGCAGACAAAAGAGGGCACAGACAGGCTCTGATTAGGGGCCAAGACTCACCAGTCTTTGTCAGGTGGCAGAGAGTGTTACCTGTGCTCCTGGTTGGTTTGCCAAAAGATGTTGCCAGTGGGCTCCAGGTCCTTGGCCACTTTGCTTTTTTCACTTAATAACATATCTTGGAAATCACTCCATATCAGTTCACAGGCATCTCCTTCACTCTTTGTTACAATAGTATAAATACATAATATTCTATTATGTACATGAACCATGTAGATGTCTCCTGTGTATGAACATTTAGGTTGTTTCCAATAATTTGCCATTGCAAACAATGTTGCTATGAATAAACTTGTGCATATGTTGTGTATTAAGAAAAATGAGAGGGAAATGATTGCATACATTTATGGTGGGGTCTAAATTGGTCTGACCACTTTATAGAGTAATTTTCTAGTATTATACCTCATGGTCCAGTAATGCCACTTGATGAAATATAGAGAAACTGCCCCAGGAGACATATTCAAGGATGTTAGCTGAAGTACTTTTGATAGAAGCAAAACATTGGAAATGACCTAATTGTTCCACAGTAGGTCTACAGAGAAATAACATTATACATGTATATGACAGAATTCCCTGCAGCAATTAAAAAACACAGACAAAAGGTAGAGTATAGTTTCTTTCCTTGTTGTGTTAGTGTTGACTTTCTTTAACCTTCAACAACTTCATCTTCATTTAAAAGATCAGAGTTTCCCTCATTTTTAAAATGGCAATAATTCTACCTTCCTGCCTCATGATTTTATTATGAGAACTAAATAAGTAAATATACAAAAAAGTGCCTAGAAAAGTGCCTGGAACATGGAAAGTGTCTCATAAATATTGGATATGATTATAATATAAAACTAAAACAAAAAAATCCTGCAATTGTAAATGAAAAAGATACGGATTATGTTACTCTTTATATAAATCAAAACACATGTAGATAATTGCCATATCCAGTACTCTTTATGAATCCATATGTATGTGAAGGTATTAAAAAATGATCTAGAAGACTACACCCCAAGATATTGATAGAGCTTGCCTCTGATGAAAATGGAAAAGGAATGGAAATGGAACAGGCAGTTTAAAAAGACTTTAGTTTTAGCTATCGTTTTATTTTGTTAAAAAAAAAATCCTGAACACAAATATCATAACCTTGTGACAGTGTATACATCAGCTTGGAAGACTTATGAGTGTTTGCCATAATAGTCTTTGAACTTGGATATATTTTTAAAAACTTATTAGAAAGAAAGAAATCAAGCAACAAGGCAATTGAAGACTTTACTTCTGTTGACTCTGTGTGATCCTAACTGGCCTTGGAATGAAGCAATGAGGAAGCTTCATTAGCATCTTTTAAAGATTTATTTATTTATTTATTTATCCCCCCCTTGCTGCTTGTGTTTTACTGTGTCCATTCGCTGTGTGTTTCTTCCGTGTCTGCTTATCTCCCCCTTGCTGTGAGGTCCTGCTGCATCAGCCCACCACGCCGCGCGGGCCGGCATCTTGAGTGTCTATTTTACGCTGTCCACAAAGTCCCAAAGACAAGGCCCCCAGATTGCAGGTTCTTCACCTGGGGGCACCATTACTGATTGTAATATATATCTCAACAAATGTGCTGCTAATAATAGTTAAAATAAAGAATTTTACATATAATTTATTTAAGAAAATGAATCAGAGACCTTGGGGAGTAAGAAGTAGGAAACTTGAGGGTCCGCTGTTTCATCTGATGAAAACTTTCCATTACTCCCACTGCTTCCAGCTCCATAGCTAACGTCTGCCCTTTGCAAAGTTACCTAACACTTTGGAGTCCGAACCTCTGTGGCATCCTGCAGGGCACGTGAATCCCTCTTTGGAGTTTCCTCTCAATACTTCCCCTACTTCATTAATTACCCCTCATAACCACATGTTTTCATCTTCCATCAAGTGGTTGAAATCACTCAGAATTTAATGGCCTGTTTCTCTTTTCATACGTTTAGTATCATTTTAAGGGGTGCTCAGGAGGGAAAGAAGAAAAAATTGCTCATTTATTTTTTTTAAATTCCAAATTTATTTTACATGGCCATGCTGTTTTATATGCTTTCTGTCTTTCCCATCCTTGTAAAGTTTTAAAAAAGAAATAAATGACAGAATTAGTATTTATTTCTATTGAATTTCACATTCTTTAGTATGATTGATTCTTGAATAGTCCACCTATCACATGAACTCTTCCTAGCACTTGAACAATCAGAAACCTGCTTCTGTTTTCAACTCTGACCCGGATATCATCCCCCATTATTCTACATTAATTTAGGTTTTTTTCCATATTGCTCTCTCCCCATTGTCTTGGGTATTAGACAATGATTTAGGCACTGGTCCCAAAGAGTCTCCTCTACTAGTTTTATATTCCCACTATTAGACTTAACAATTAACAATGGATAGACAAGAACAGCATGCATATCTCTAAGAAGCCACAATTAATTGATTTGCTGTGTTAAAATAGCGAGTAAATGGCAAAACTTGGACAGTTGCTTTTCACTCAAAGAGTCTTTTGTACACTTTTATGTGCTTGACATTGTGCTAAGTACTAGATAGAGGTGCAGGGGTAAATTTAAGAAGGTTCCTTGTTTTAAAAAAAAAAGTAGTGTAGAGCTATGGCTTAAAAATATATATGGCATAGCACTATGGCTTTCAAATCTTTTTGATTATGACCCAAAGTAACAAATACAAATAATGATTCTGTATATGTGTGTGTATGTTTGTATGAATTGAAATTTAAAAAATTTCAGAAAACAACACTTGGTTTTCTACATGCATTGTACCTATATATTTGTTTATTCTATTTTCTTTACTTAATTTAAAATGTCAGGTTATAATATGCCAAATTGATTTTACAAGCCAATAACTGGTCTTAGTCAGCAGTTTTTTACAAAGGGCCTATAGAGAGAGAGCTATTTAAAACAATTTCTGATAATGGGGAAAAGTATGGGAATGATCTTTAATTAAAATTCAGAGTTTTTCTTACAGATCATGTGCTTCTGCCTATTTTTCTCTTGCAATTATGTCTACTTTTTGGCATTTGCATTTACACATTAATTTATCAGCACCAGGGACCCTGACAGGATGAGGCACGAGTCAGGTAAGTTTTGGTGGAGATAATCCTTGGCTGAGAGGAGGCAGGAAAAGCTTGACAGGGAAGGAAAGTCAAGCCTAGCCATTGTTGGGTGGGTGAGTGGGTGGGGGATTCCAAAGAATTAACCTAACCCAGAGCTGGGGGCCACCTCGCCCCAGTCATCAAAAGAAAGAAAAAATAGAAGACCCGTAACAGAATTAGGAGTGTTTTGGAGATAATATCTTGCAAACAGAATCATGGATAGTATTTTGTCTTTTTCCATCATTCAGCTCAGGGGTTACTTCCTCCAGAAAATCTTCCCTGCTACCCCTGAAGACTCACATCCTCCTGGGCCCACCTATATCATCACTCTCTCACCTTGTATTAACGTAATATATTTTGGGGTGTTGAGAGCAGGCAGTGCCTCTTTCCTCTCTGAATTCTCAGCGTCCAGCTGCATGCCTGGCACATGGTGGGCATCCAGGCTCTTGTTCACTGGACTTCTTTGAATCTCAGTCTCCTCCACTGTGAAACCAGGTTGGACCAAGTGATCTCTAAGGGCCCTGGCTGCCCTAACAAGCTTTGTCTTTGACAGATCTGTAGTGGCCCGAGGCACTCTGGTCACATCAAAGGCCACATTTTCTCTGTGGTTGACCCGAGATAAGAAGTTAAAACAGGAATTCCCTGTGCAGGGCTCAGGGTCTAACCCTGACCTGGCAAAATAAGAACAGCTGAAAGCCTAACACTGAAGCAGCGCCTGCAACTAAGAAATCCAGCCCCCACGGCTCTCGCCTAACTGCTGCTGCTCACCAGCCTGCAATTTCCTCTGAGGCTCTTGATTGGTGATTGGCTGTAGAGCCTCCGCGGGCTGGGAAAGAGCTTCCATATATTTCTCAGAGGGAAAGGCAGCCCCAGACAGTTTAGAAGTTTTCAGAGACTCACTCTGCTGTTAAGAATCTGTGCTCAAAGCCGAGGAGCTAAAACACTTGTCAAAATGTGCAAGGGACTTGCAGCTTTGCCCCACTCGTGCCTGGAAAGGTAAGAACTTGATTATGTTTGGGTTAAGAGATAGAGATATGGAGAACCTACTCAGGGTAGGATGCCCAGAGGCATCAGGGACCACTGTAGTTTGTTGCTAAACTGAGGTGAAGCAGGTGCTTGATTGTAGACTGGGAATTGTCTCTTCTCTGTTAACAATGCAGAGGTGGACTTTAGCAACAATTTTGAAAGTTGCAAGTTAGGAGGTTGATACAAGAGGAGATAGTTCATACATTATTTAATAGCAATACCATCATTAATTCAGAAGAGGTGCTTATTCTATAGGTGCTTCTTCCAAGTCAAAAATATGTGGTTAAGAGCATACATTCCAGCATCAAACTGCCTGTGTTAGAATCCTGCCTCCATTACTTACTATCTGTGTGGCACTGGGCAATTTATTTAAACTCTCTGTATCTCAGCTTCCTTGTCTGTAAAATGAAAATACTGAGAGTATCTACCTAATAGGCTGGCTATGAGGATCAAATACATTAACGTATATGAACTGCTCAGAACAGTGTCTGGCACGTGGCAAAACTGCATAAAAGTTAACTTTCATTACTTTATACAGACTGAGAGAAGAAGGCAGATTTGCAGTGAGACAGAAGGGATTTCTCATGTCTTTTTGTATCCTGATCCCATTAGATAGAAGTAGCAGGATTGCTGGACAGAAGAAAAAGACCCTTGGATCACTGAGGTTATTTATTGGCTAGCATTTTTTCTTAGGTAGATGGAGCTACACCTTTGAGGCTTCCTGATTATCCTTAGGCTAGATAATATTCTGCAGGGAATCTAGAGTTTCTGGGCTTTAAGTAAATAGAAGAACAACAATTATCAGACTTGTTAGAAAATTTAACCCAACAATCCTCTCTAATACAGAGAGGTAGGGATATTTCTCTCTCCACGTTTGCTACGAATGGATTTTATAAAATTTAGCATAAGTCTCACTATTTGAAGGAAAACAAACTTGACCTTTATGCAACCTAACTCCATCCCTAAATGTACTGGCAAGGTTTGTCAAAGACGGTTATGCTGTTCATGGGCTGCCCATGACCTGCTATTTTTTATGAGCTTAGTTTCTCCTTTTTAATGACTTTCACCCTAGAAATAACCTCAAAATGATTTGTAAAGAGATAACATTGTAGCATAGGAATTTGTCTCCAACAATTCTGTCTAGTGATCGAAAATAAAGCCAACCCTCATCCCTGCTGTCAAAAGCACAGATTGTTTTAAAAGATGCACAGGTAACAGTTGAAGCGTAGTGATTAGATTGTAACTATGGGGCAATATGGTCCATTGAACCAACCTTGGGAAGGAGGACTGGTTTTAATGCTGGATACTATTCCTCTAAGCCTATCACTACTTCTTACCTACTCTGAGGAAAGGCTGAGAAAGAGGACACAGGGAGTTCCTTGAATAGAGGGTGAGACATAATGATTTCCTTTTTCAGTTCTTGCAACTATGAGAATTGCAACTTGTCTTTCTTACCTTTAACAGATGTCTAGAGCCCACTTATTTGAAATTATTGTATACTCTCATGGAGTGGATACATCTTACCTCATTAAATGGTGAACAATTAACTCTAAAATGATTGTAACATCAGTCTGCCAGGTATTTTGTGATGTTATGACACACTGCCTGGAATCTATTAAGTAATCAATAAATACTTGTTGAAAGTTTGGCATTGTTAATCATTTTCCCCTTTATGTTCTTATAAATATCTACAATGTTCACTAAGACATGTGGAAGGAACGTTTCTTTCATTCATTCCTATTATTTTATATATGATTCACTACAGACATTAATACTGAAACACTTTATGTCTCTCTTAATGCACAGTAAATTCTTAGGCCCTGGGATATAACTAATGTAGAGTATTGAAGAGTGTTTGAGGAGCAAACTTTTCTCCATAGATTGCCTATACTTTCTGATTTACTGGAAATTGGAAGAATCCTGCAATTTTTGTGCTATTACATATTTCTTCATGATATTTTACCATTACAAATATAATGCTGCCTGTGAGGAATATTCTGGAAAAATGGAAATGTGGAGCTATATAGCTGCTAGAACATGCTAATGTAGAGGATCATTGATTAAGTAACTAAGATCGTCTATTCTAAGGGACAAACATTACGTGAAAAAATGCTCCCAAACTTGCCTTCCCAGCCTCTCACCATCATTGCCTCCACAGGTCCCCGACCTCTCCATTTCTTCTCTCCATACTAGAAAGGGAAAAATGGGTATACCTCAATTCTTAGAAAGAAAAATAATTTAAATGTTATTCTAAAATAAATTAGGACAACATAAATGCATTACAAAACAAGTTTGTTTTTAATGGCAAGTTCTGCTGAAGAATTAGATTGCAACTTCTTTATTACACTGGAAATAGAATTCAGTTTACAATGATCAGATTAACGTGTCATTTATCATAGTGGAAAAAGTACTGATTAAGGCATGAGGAGCAGACTCACTTTTGTCATTATTTTAATTTGTGATGTTGAGCAAGTTACTTCACTTCCCTAGTACTTCATTTTCCTATTTAATGAAAGCTGGATTAGATGTTCTCTAACATCCTTTCCCATTGTAATATAGTTTAAATGAAGTAATATACACTTGGTTTTAGTGACTGGAGAGGGAGATGTGATGAAAGGCAACTTTTTCCTAATTTATTTTTCCCTGAAAGTTTGGGAGTAGAAGGGTCAACTAATAACCACTAAGGATCCATCCAGTCCTGTGCTGAAACCACTGAGCTGTGGCAGAAGCAACCTATGCAGTTTATAAGAAGTGTAATTTACTTCATGTAAAGAGAACTTTAATCCTAGAAGTGCCCATTTCTTAGTGTTTAGGGAAGCATTAAGCCAGAGTCAACTTTGACATATGTGCAGAAAGCTGCTCCTCATTTATTTATTTAGATGTCTAATACTCTTGCTCATTAAACTTCAGAATAGACTGCAGACTATTTTTTACATATTTAATGAGACAACTAATCCATACATTTGAGCAATGATTGTTCACTGCCACACAATTTCTACCCTCTGGCAAATTGAGACCTGTGCTAAATGATAGTGCTGTATGTGTGGGATCTTCCAAAGGCAATGGAAAGGGAAAGAGCTGAGTCAAATGATTTTCCAGTGATTTTCAACCTTGTACTTTAGGCTTCTTTTCAAAATTCGTGTTATTTTCATAGTCTCTTGAATATTTCTCTGGAAAAAAACTTAATTTTTAAAAGTAAATATTGCTTTTTGGAAAACATGAAAGTATTCTGAAATAATGACGGTTGTTTTTATGATTTCCAAAAAGTTGTCACAGTGGCATAAAGCTACCAGTGTGATTACTAACGTTCTTGTTCATCAGGGTTGACTACCTCTGGTTCCAGGTTCACAGTCTCCTAAACTTCCAAAGGGAATAAGCAAAGAACTAAGACTCAGCTTGTAGTAAAGATGGAATTTTCCCTGGTATATTAATGAGGTGTCACAAACTCTTTACCCTTGTATAGATATGATTTCTACTTAAGATTATACACTCAGCTAGTAGCTTGCACAGGAGGCTTCTGGCCACTTCAAGTGTATGATAATGTGGGAATTTCAAAACTGTATAAAATAGGTGGAGAAAGTGACCTTCTGTTTTTTAATTACTGTTTTAATAAACATTCCATTTTTACCCATCTTCTCTGATTGATGTGAATCTAAGTATGGACAATTTGGAAGAAGATAATCAGGGCCACCAATCAATTCTTCTTCTAAAGCTGTTAAGCCACATGTAAGCACTAAACAGAGTGGCTCGAGGCTCCCCAGTGTAGGGTTAATTTAAGTAAATACAGCCTTTTCCAAAGGCCTCTGAGCACATCCTTGGGCCAACTATGGAGAAAAGATAAGTACCAGATGAATTTAAAGACTTGTGGCAATTAGCTTGAATGAATGATAATCCTTCATCAGCCAGCAGGATATCTCAAGGAAGCTGAAAAAGATAGTTGCAGAGGTTTTTTGTTTTTTTTTTTTTAAACATATCAACTTTATTGGTACATATTAATACAGCATAAATCCATCCAAAATGTACAATCAAAAGTATTCAGTGTAATCACATATTTGTGCATTCATCACTTCAATCATTCCTAGAGCACTTTCATTATTCCAATAATAACCAACCAAACAAACAAAACTCATCACTACTCAATCTCTCTGTGCTTCCCCTGCCTTACATAGCTGCTATTCTTTTTCCTTCTCTCCAGTATTTTGTATTTATATTTTATAAAAAGTCTTATATATGCAATATCACCCATATTCGTGTTTTACATGAGATTTTAGTCATATGCAGTATCATGTTAGTTTTTAGCTTTCCTTCAAGTAATATACATAAGAGACTGGGTTTAGGATCATGCTTGCTGGGAATAAGTGTGACTTTGAAGTTAGCTATAGCTGATAGTCTATTGCTATAACTGAATAGTATTGCAGTGAAACTTTGTAATGTCAAGGGATTGAGTGAACTATTTAATAAAATTTGGGGGTGGAGTCAGAAAGAAAAACTTTCTTTCAATCTTACAGATGAAACAATATTGATTATTTTTCTGAAGTGCCCTTCAAACCTCAGTACTAGTCCCTTGCCTGGACATAAGTGTAAAGGACTCTCAGGAAATCGCAGTTAGGGAGATAAATAAGAAAACATGAGTACCCGGTGTTGCATTCCACTATGAAGGGAGTCCTGAGAAGCAGAGAATGGGGGAGGGTGACCTCACAGAACTTTTGGTAGTCAGGGAAGACTTTGCCAGAAGTTACAGGGAATGATGCTTGAACTAAGTCTTAAAGGACAAAGGAGGTAGCCATGTCTAGATGGGAAGAGGAGTGAGAAGGGGGGCATTCTGGGTCAAGGGGACAGGTCTGCCTGTGCAAAGGCATGAAGTGAGAGAGTATGGAGAATTTGGTTGATGTTACGGCATCTTTGCACAACCCATATTATGTCTCACAGGCAGGAAGTAAGGAAACCTCCAGAATGTCCAGTCACAGTTAACCTGCATTGTTCCCTCCTGTGCAGCATTTTCTGCATAGTTTCTTTGGAACTTTTCTAGTGCCTATCCACTCCCAACTCCAAAGACTCTGAAGAGGTTTGCTCAGGGGAAAGATTTTCTCCTCTTGCCTTAAGAATTCAATTACTGGAAAAACAATTTATACTTGGCACATAGTAGGTACTCAATAAATATTTTGTCAAAAGAATGCACAAATGGATTTGCAACAAGTGGACTGCTCCCAGTTTTGTCTGGTGCTTTCTCTGCTTCCTAAGCAAATCAGAAGAACTGTATCGGCAGTGACATTTTAGGCTACAATGGGATAAAGAGTGTATATTGCTAAATCAAGATGGATTATTGCTGGAGGAATGTGGAAGGGGGGATTAGGAGAGGAAGAAAAGTGGACAACCTCAACAGATAGAGGTGAGTCTTCTTTTGTTTCTAGTGATCATGTGCTTTTAGCTATTGGTGGACTTCAAAAAATTGTATAGCTTCAGCTATTTCTCATGCAGCTCCTGTCTCAGCTACTTTAATGAATTAGAGCCTGTCTTCTAACTAATTGCTTCTTTCTAGTCTTTCTTCTCATTTAGTCTGGAATATGTTGAATCACTAGGTGTCAATTCATAACACTTTCACATCCCAGAATTTTAAGTTTGGAAGGGTCTTTGAAAGGATATCATATTTGTTTCTGCTTCTCTACCAAGGACTACATCTTATTATGGAGTAACTGATATCTAAGGAGGGAGTTTATTTATATCTCTGGGGCCAGTGTTAATGGTTTTTGTCTGTTCAGCTTGCTAGAAAGCAAAGAAGCTAAACTAATTAATTTAGTCAGGATCAATCATTAGTAACACAAACCAGAAAATGTCTGGAGGCCAGAAGATAAGAGATTTCTCTCTCTTTCTTCCTTTAAAGTTCCCATCAGTTCTTTTATAATACTGGATCTGTACTATATTTTAAATGCTGAATCACCAAGGGGATAAAGGCAGTGAAAACCTGGTTGTTGTTGTTGTTGTTGTTTTAATGTGGCTAAAAATCAAATTTTTCACAATACATACCAATATTTGTAAAATGATATATAAATACATATGCATATATGTGCATTTGTTTACATAAATGTTATTTGTTATATATATATTTTTTTTAAAGGTGCTTAGATTACCTAAATATTACTCAAATTACAGGTATTCCCATGTTCCCCACCTGGACTCAAATAAGCCCTCCCTGCACATGGTCCATCAGTCCCTTCTATTCAAACCTATATGTGATGCTGGAGTTGTTAGGTGTACTTCCAGAGACTGAAGCCTCTGGCCTACCTAAGTGCCAGCTGTGCCTGGAATCTCGGTGGGGCTGAAACTCCTACGCTACAGGTCAATGGACTCATCCAAGTAACCTGGTTGTTTTTTACAGCCAGAGAAAGTTACTCCTAAGATAACAGATTTTAGGAATACAAAAGAAAAACCAGAGTAAGGAAGAATGTGAGTTCACCCTCTGTCCCCTGCCTTAACATTAGCATATTGACTAACAAGGCACTTGAACAGCAATGTGGTGAGGAGGAAAGAACAGGAAGGTTCTACCTCTACTACTTCTTAGCTGTGTGACTTTGGGAAAATAACTAATCCTCTCTGAGCCTCATGTCCTCATCTGTAAAATGAATATATTTATCTTGTTGGGGAGAGGTGCTATAAGAAATAAATGGTGAGGTGGAGCCAGTGGCCACTAGATGCTTTTGGGGCAGGGAAGGGAAAAGCAGTTGTAATACAGGGGCTTTTTCAGGACTTGGGAATTATCCTGAGTGACATTACAATGACAGATATAGGCCATTTTACATCAGCATATAACATGCAGAACTGTGTGGGAGAGAGTGTTGTCTACAATGTGAACTATGGTCCATGCTTAGTGGCAAAGCCCCAGGATGTGTACATACATTGCAGGTGATGTGCCACACTAATGAAAGATGTTTATGTGGGATGTTATGGGAGGTGTGGGAGGAGGGGAATCTGGGAATCCCTGTAATTTTTGTGTAACATTTATGTAATATAAGCATCTTTAAATATATATATATATAAAAATAACATTTAAGCAAATGCACATATATGCATATATATTTATATATAATTTTACAAATATTGGTTTGTATTGTGAAAAATTTGATTTTTACCCACAATAAAAAA
>JAQZBX010027029.1:0-28623 GCA_029593785.1 Cabassous unicinctus
TTCTGATACAGATCCTCACATATACAGTCATCTGATATTAGACAAGGCCACCTAGCCTGCTCAACTGGGAGAGAATGGCCTCTTCAACAATTGGTGCTTGGAGAATGAGAAGGAGAGAGGAACACCATCTCACACCTTATACAAAAATCAACTCAAGATGGATGAAAGCTCTAAATATAAGAGCCAAGACCATAAATACCTTGGAAGATAATGTAGGGAAATATCTAGAGGACGTTGTAATATGAAATGGTTTCATGAACTTCATACTCAAAGCATGAACAGTGAAAGAAAAAATAAATAAATGGGATCTCCTCAAAATTAAAAAGTTTTGCACCTCAAAGGAGGTTATCAAGAAAGTAAAAAGGCAGCCTATCCAATGGGAGAAAATATTTGGCAACCAAATATCTGATAGGTGCCTAATATCCAGCATATATAAAGAAATCCTACACCTTGAAATAAAAAGACAAGCAACTCATTTAAGAAATGAGCAAGTGACTTGAAAAGGCAGTTCTCAAAGAAAGAAATACAAATGACTAAAAAGCACATGGAAAGATGCTCAACATCACTAGCTATTAAGGAAATGCAAATCAAACTACAATGAGATACCATCTTACACCAAATAGAAAGGCAGGCATTAAAAATACAGAGGACTATAAGTGTTGGAAAGGATGTGGAGGAATAGGAGCCCTCATCCACTGTTGATGGGAATGTAGAATGGTCCAGCATTGTGGAGGACAGTTTGGCAGTTCCTCAACAAACTACAGAACTGCTATATGATCCAGCAATTCCACTGCTGGGTATATACCTAGAAGAACTGAAAGCAAAGATACGAACAGATATATGCACTCCAACGTTCATAGTGGTATTATTCACTATTGCCAAAAGTTAGAATCAACTCAAATGCCCATCAACAGAAGAATGGATAAACAAAATGTGGTATATACACACAATGGAATATTACTCAGCTGTAAGAAGGAATACAGTGCTAACACACAGGATAACATGGATAAATCTTGAAGACCTTATGCTGAATGAAGCAAGCTGGGCATTGAAGGACGAATATTACGTAACCTCACTGATATGAATTAAGCAAATTGAGCAGCCTCAGAGGGCTATTGTCTGGAAGATAGGTTTACAGGAAATAGAAAGGGAGAAGAAGTTTGTGAGCCAATGCCCATATGGATGTAATCTATGATAAGGTGAAAGTGTGTAATTGATCATTGAAAGGATATGAGAGGAGCATAGTGATATTATTGGGTTGGGCAGTGCAGTTTTGACAGATGGGTAGATTGGGGAGGGTGGGTTGGAAGGTCAATGGAACTGGGGGGAGGATTGGGAGAGGGCCAGGTGAACACTGGGGATTGGTGGGTATGTGGTTGAAAGAACAAAGTTGGGAATGCTATTATGGAAATATGACAAGGAAGGGTTACTGGTTTAGGGTGTTGGATGGGGGACATTAGGACATTGCACACCTGGAGCAAACTTCTAGGGAGTGTATGAGTGATCTTTTTGTCATAATGTGTTGTATCAGTGGGTGGAGACCCCACCCTGGGTAGAGCCTATATGTTCACAAACAGAGGGGTGGGAGTCTCTCGAGAGCATGGGTGGTTCCTAATAGGGAAGGACAAACCAGTGTGTCAAGACCTCAGTGTTGTTGTAAGTAACTATGAATCTGGTCCTCTAAGGAGTGAAGCTGGGGGGTCGCTGTGGGCCCCAAGGGGAGGGGGAGGGAGGAATAGAATAGATGGAACAGGGGGTATTTAGTGGGCAATGGAAGTGTTCTATATGATCTTGCAATGATGGACACAGGCCATGTGAAATATTATCAAAATTTATTGAAGTGTATGGTCTAAAATGTGAAATATAATGTAAACCATTGACCATGGTTAGTAGCTATGTTTCACTATTTGTGTATCAGTTGTAACAAAGATCCCATCCACATATAAAAAGGTATTAATATGAAAAGGGGGAAAAGGGGGAGGAAGTTGGGTATATGGGAGTCCCCTGTATTCTGTATGTGACTTTACTGTGACCTAAAACTTCTTTGAAAACAAAATGAAAAAAAAGTAACACACTGGGGAATAAATGGAAGAAAATGTCACTGTACATACAGGGCACCATATATTACAGTGATGAAAGGCAAAATGTCAAAAAAATGTTTTTAATTTTTTTCACTATTTTTAATATCCCAATATTTTAATTTAATTTAATTTTTAGTTTTTAAAATTTTTATGTATTTTATTTCTGATATTTAAACTTATCATTATTATTTCATTTTCCTATTAATTATACTTAGCTATTTTATTGGCTTCATTTTTGAAGAAGCTTTGGATCACAGAAGGGTTATAACTGGGGCAGGGGAGGATCATTGGTGTGGTGTCAGTGATGTGGGATACATGGGAGTAAGATCACCTAGCATACATATAAGGTATATAAATATGTTACAGTGTTCACGGGGCATTGTCACAGTGGGTGGAGACTCACACAATAACCGTGAGAATATTGAATTCCCATTCTGGAGAGTTCTGCCACATTCTCTAATGGAGCAGCAACTGTCCCCCAAGTGCAGGGCAATGACTGATGAAGGAGGACGGTCCATTGATGGGCCCTTGATATTGATGTCTATGCTTATGAGCCTTTGCTCTTGAAATTGACACTTAGCCTAGTGTTGTGGGGTGCCTAAGAGTTGCCTCCTGAGAGCCTCCTGTTTGCTCAAATGTGGCTACTCTCTAAGCCAAACACAGCATATAAGTGCATTAGCATCCCCTTAGCATGGGACATGACTCCCAGGGATGAGCCTCCCTGGCATTGAGGGATTACTACCAAGCACCAAGTAGCAATGCTATTGGAAAAAGACCTTGAATAAAAGGGGGAAAAGGTAAAGACAAATGAGTTTATATGGCTAAGAGACTTCAAAGTGAGTTGGGAGGTCATCCCAAAGGTGACGCTTATGCACAAAAACTCTGGAGTTTGGTGCCTTGACAGTGGGCCCTACTTTGGAGTTTGTGTTCCTGAGAGTGACAGAGTTGGACTCAATTATGGCTTCCCTACACATGGCTCATCTGTCCCTTCTCTTTAAACCCATACTTGGTGCTGGAGTTTGTAGATGTATATTCAAGAGCCTGGAATCTTTGGGCTGTCCATGTGCCAGCTGCCTGGAGCCTCAGCAGAGTTGCAACTCTCTCAGTTTGTTGGACTCACACAGGACAACTAACAAGGAGATGAGGATTGACAACCACTATGCCAAGGAAACAAAAGAGCCTACAACTGCAAGCAAGAGAGTCCCATCCATCGACTGTATGGGATCAAAGCCCCCTCTCAATTAGAGGTGGAGTGGACCCAGAATCCTCAGGATTTGGGAAAGAACTATGGACTAGAGCGGACTTACTGGTATTCTACTATAGACATATTGTGATTCTAGCAATGGAAGATTACAACATTGATGTGGAGGTAGTGGCCACTGGAGGTTCTGGGCAAGGAGAGGGACAAAGAGTTGTAATACGGGGACTTTTTTGGGACTTGGGAATCATCTTGAATGACATTGCAATGACAGATATAGGCCATTACATATCGTCCCATAATACGCAGAACTGTGTGGGAGACAGTGTAGACTACAATGGGAACTATGGTTCCTGCTCAGTGGCAATGCCCCAGGATGTGTTTATAAATTGCAATGAATGTGCCACAAAAATGAAGGATGTTATTTATGTGGAAGGGTGTGGTAGGTGTGGGGACTGGGGCATATGGGAATCCCTATATTTTTTGTGTAACATTTATGTAATATATCTTTTAAAAAATCATATCATATGCAAATAGTTAAAGTTTTACTTTTTCTTTTCCTTTTTGGGTGCCTTTTATTTTTTTATCTATACTAATTGCTCTAGCTATAACTTCTAGCACAATATTGAATAACATTGGTGACAGTGGGCATCCTTGTCCCATTCTCGATTTCAGTGGGAAAGCTTTCAGTCTTTCACCATTGAGTACTATGCTAACTGTAGATTTTTTCATATATACTTTACCAAGTTGAGAAAGCTATCTTTTGGAGTGTTTTTTGTTTTTTTTTTTTATCAAGAAAGGATGCTGGCTTTTGTCAAATGCCTTTTCTGTGTCAGTTGAGAGGACTGTGTGATTTTTCTTCTTCAATTTATTAATGTGGTTTGCTACACTAATTGATTTTCTTGTGCTGAAAAAGTCTTGCTTACCTGGGATGAAACCCACTTAATCATGGTGTATAGTTCTTTTAATGTGCTTTTGGATTCAGTTATCAAGTATTTTGTTGAGGATTTTTGTATCTATACTCATTAGAGATATTGGTCTGTAATTTTCTTTTTTCTTAGAATCTTTATATGGATTTGGTATTCGGGTGATGTTGCCTTCATAGAATGAGTTTGGTAGCATTCTTTACTGTTAAATTGTTTTTGAAAAGCTTGAGCAAGATAGGTATATATTAATCATCTTTGAATGGTTGGTAGAATTCACCTGTGAAGCCATTAGTCTGAGCTTTCATCTTTTGAAGATGTTTGATGACTTTTTCAATCTTTTTGCTTGTGATTGGTTTGTTGAAGTCTTCTATTTCTTCTAGGGTCAGTGTAAGTTGTTTGTGTGTTACAAGGAACTTGTCTATTTCATCTATGTTTTGGTGTACAGTTGTTCATAGTATCCTCTGATGATCTCTCTTATTTCTGCAGGGTCAGTGGTAATATTCCCCTTATTTCAGATTTTATTTATTTGAATCTTTTCTCTCTCTTTTTTTTTTTTTGTCAATCTAGCTAACCATTTGTTGATTTTGTTGATCTCAAAGGAGCAACTTTTGGTTTTGTTGATTCTCTATAGTTTTTTTTTTATTGTTGTTCTCAATTTCATTTATTTCTGCTCTGCTCTTTATTATTTCTTTCCTTCAGATTGGTTTGTGATTAGTTTGCTGTTTTTTTATCTGCTTCCTTCACATGTACAGTTAGGACTTCAATTTTAGATCTTTCTTCTTTTTTTAATGTAAATATTGAGGGCTATAAATTTCCTTCTCAGCATTGCCTTTGTGATGTCCCATCATATCATAGGTTTTGATATGTTGTGCTTTCATTTACATTTGTCTCAAGATATTTACTGAATTCTCTTGCAATTTCTTCTTTGACCCACTAATTATTTAAGAGTGTGTTGTTTAATTTCCATTTATTTATGACTTTTATGTCTGTTATTAATTTCCAGCTTCATTCTGTTATGATCAGGGAAAGTGTTTTTTATAATTTCAATATTTTAAAATTTATTGAGACATGTCTTGTGACCCACATATAGTTTATCCTGGAGAAGGATCCATAGGCACTTGAAAAGAATGTATATCCAGCTGTTTTGGAGTGTAATGCTCTATAAATGTTTGTTAGGTCTAGTTTCATTTATCATATTATTCAAACTCTCTGTTTCTTTATTAGTCCTCTGTCCAGATGTTCTAACCAATGCTGAAAGTGATGTATTGAAGTCTCCAACTATTATTTTAGAGATGTCTATTTCTCCCTTCAGCTTTGCCAGAGTTTGCTTCATGTATCTTGGGGCACCCAGCTTAGGTTCATAAATATGTATTATAGTTATTTCTTCTTGGTGAATTGCCCCTTTTATTAATGTATAATGACCTTCTTCATCCCTTATAACAGTTTTGCATTTAAAATCTTATTTTGTCCAATATTAATATCGTTACTCCAGATCATTTTTGGTTACTAATTGCATCGAAATTTTCCAACCTTTCACTTTCAACCTGGTTGGGTCCTTACATCTGTCATGAGTCTCTTGTAGACAGTATATAGATGAGTAATATTTTTTTAATTCATTCTGTCAGTCTATGTCTTTTGATTGGGAAATTCAATCCATTAACATCCAATGCTATTATTGTAAAGACATTATTTACTTTGTACATTTTATCCTTTGGCTTTCCTTTGTCATATCTTAATATTGTCTCTTTGCCCTTTAATTTACCCTTCCTATTAATCTTCATTTCTATGCCCTTCTCCAAGTCTCTCACCTTTTTTTATTCCTTCCAGGCTGCAGCACTCCCTCTCTTCCTGTTTTCTATTATAGCTTGTAACTTTTTGCTGAAATGTAGACATATGATGGTGAATTAACTCTGATGGTCAATTTCTCTCACTTGTCTAATTTTTTTTCATGGCTCTTCTTTGATTTTTGATTCAACTTATTCTAAGTCTTTAAAATTGTCCAGCTTAAGTTATCATACTCAGGCCAGGGACTCACTAATGCAGCATAGATTTTCTCCTAGGAGTTTGGGCTATAAAAGATTTTTTTCCTTGGAGTCTGAGATATAAAAGCAGTTTTTCCACTTGCAATTTTCCTGCCAGCAAGCAGATGGCACTCATCAGCAAATCTTTCCATAGAGTGTTTCTTTCAACCTCTGCTTGCTCATGCTTCTGGTCTGGCCAGAACAGAGATTCAAAGCAGGCTCTGCTGGCCAATTTCACTGACAACAAACAACTCTCCACCCTCCACCACTCTCTTCCTTTTCCCACAGAAGAAGACTTCTTTTACCCTCTCATATGGCTGCAGTGGGCTATGGGTTTTATCTAGGTTCCACACCTATAGGGGTTTAGTAACGCATGGTTGTCATTTTGGATTCTTCATCTCTCTGTCCTTCGCCCTTCTGGGGGTTGTGCAGCACTGTCCTAGTCTGCTGATCCCCAAAGCTGATTCCTCAGACAGCTTTTGGCCCTTTCTCCATTGTTTCTTTGAGAGACTTGAGCCCTACCTTCCTATTCCAATGCCATCTTCCCAGAAGTCTCCCAGCTTTACCATTTTATTCTCCATATTGTCAGCAGCATATGATGATGTCAGTCTGTTTCATTTTAGCCATTTTGATTGGAGTGAGGTAGTATCTCATTGATATTTTAATTTTTTGTCCTGATGACTAATTATGATGCATACTTCTTATGAAAATTCTGTTCAATTCTTTTGCACATTCTTTTTTTTTTTAACTGAAGTATAATTTGCCAAATGTGAAAGGCTCAAATCTTAAAATATTTATCAGTTGATTTTTCTAACCTTTTATTTTGAAAAATGTTCAAGCTTGCAGGACAGTTACAAATATAATAGAAACCCCATACAGAGAACTCCAAAATACCCTTCCCTATGCCCTCAGATATCCAGATTAAAAAATGTTAACATTTTGCCACATTTACTGTATCATTCTATCTATCTTTCTGTCTATCCTTCCATCCATTTTCTGAACAATTCAGCCTAGGTTGTATATATCATGCTCCTTGAACACATAGCACTGCCATGTACATTTACTAAAAACAAGGATTTTCACTTATGTTACCTCTTGCTGTACAGTTATCAAGTTCAAGATATTTAACATTGATATAAATATGGCAATCTATATTCAATTTTAAATATATTCAAATAATGTCCATTTGAGACTTTTCTCTCCCTTGATACATCCCGTCCAGGATCATGTATTGCTTTTAATTATAATTGTCTTATCACTTTAGTTGCACTTTTTTAAAAAAATTGTGGGAACATATGTACAGCATAAACTTTCCCATCTCAACCATTCCCAAGCACACCATTCCATGAGATTAATCACATTCACACTATTACACTTTTGTTTACCTTGGTATGTCTTAATCCCTCCCTCTTAGTTTTTCTTTTTAAATTTATTAGAGAATTTGTGAGTTTACAGAACCATCATTCATAAAATACAGGGTTCCCATACACCAACCACCACCAAAATCTTGCATTGGGGTGGAACCTTTGTTATAATTAATAATAGCACATTTTTATATTTGTACTGTTAATTAAAATTCAAGATTAATTTAGGGCTCACTGTGTAGTGTAGTTCCATGGATTTTTCATTTTTTATTCTGTTACCATATATAATTTAATATTTCACCTGTTAATCATATTCAGATATTTAAGTGCTGTTAATTGCAGCTACAATATTATGCTACCATCACCACCATCTACTACCAAAACATTTTCATCATTCCATACAGGAACATTGTACATTTTAAGCCTTAATTTCCCATTCCCTATTCCCACCCCATTCCCTGGAAACCTATATTCTGCATTCTGATTTTATAAGTTTGCTTATTCTAATTGTTTCAATTCAGAGGGATAAGACTATATTTGTACTTTAATGTCTGGCTTATTTTACTCAACATGATATCTTCCCAGTTGATTTGTGTTCTCATATGTATCAGGAATCCATTCCTTTTTAGGTCTGAATAATATTACATTGTATGTATGTATCATATTCAATTTATCCTTTCATCAGCTGATGGGCACTTGGGTTGCTTCCATTTTTTGGCAAATGTGATAAATGCCTTATGAACATTGGTGTGCAAATATCTGTTGGAGTTCCTGCTTTCAATTCTTTTAGGTATATGCCTAGTAGTGAGATTGCCAGGTCACAAGTTAGTTCTACACTTAGATTTCCAAGGAACTGACAAACTGTCTTCCACAGTAGGTACACCATTTGACATTGCCATTAGCAATGTTAAACACTTGATATTTTTTGTTTTTTTTTAGAGAATTCTATGAACTGCCTCTTCATGCAGAGCAAGTTCTGAGATGGTGAGTGTATTATTCAGCCAAAGGGGTGCTGATGCAAAATACCAGAAATCGATTGGTTTTTATAAAGGGTATTTATTTGGGGTAGAAGCTTACAGTTACCAGGCCATAAATCGTAAGTTACTTCCCTCACCAAAGTCTGTCACCACGTGTTGGAGCAAGATGGCTGCCAATGTCTGCCAGGGTTCAGGCTTCCTGGGTTCCTCTCTTCCTGGGGCTCATTTCTCTCTGGGCTCAGTGCCTCTATTTTCTCCACCAAGTCAGCTGTAGACTATGAGGCTCTCTAGGCTTTACCTCTCTTCACAAGGCCAGCTGTAGACTATCAGGTGACCAGCTCTGTCTCTCTCCCTGGGGCTTGATTCTCCAGGCTCAACTTCTCTGCTCCTCTGTGTGCTTAATTCCTGGGATCTAGCTCAAAACTCCACATCAGGAATCCAACTCACTCCTCTGCTCTGCCATATAGTTTTATCTGTGAGTCCTATTGATGTGGCCCAATCAAAGCCCTAATCATAATTTAATCACACACAGAGGAACAGACCAGTTTACAAACATAATCCAACATCTATTTTTGGAATTCATAAATAATGCCAAACTGCCCTAGTGAGTTACTCAAGATACCACCAGACAGTCCGGGCCAGTCATACAAGCTCTCAGTAAGGACAGAAGGGTTACTCTGCTTTCTCTTCTACCAGGACCAGGCATCTGCACTGTGAGAATAGGCTTATTGTCTTATACTATAAGAGTATAGGCTCTTAGCTGTGCTAGTGAGGGGTTGGGAAGGGGCTATTCAGGGCACCACGAGATCCTACCACTATTAAGTAGCCTTTTTCTTGATTCAGTGCTCGCCCTGTTCCTGCAGTCCTTTAATTACTTTCTGGTACTTTGAGAAAGATGGTTCTGCCAGTTCTTGGTGGTTGTTCAAAGCTTCTGTGGGGAGAGGGGGGATGGGGCCCTAAAGTCTCATTCCACCATATTGATCAGGGCCTAACCAAATGAATGTTAAAAATGAATATATGGGGAGCAGATATGGCTCAAGCAGTTGAGCGCCTGCTTTCTACATCCAGGTTTGGTTCCCAGTGCCTCCTAAAAAGAAAAACAAACAACAAGCAAACAGACGAGAAAAACGCCTCAGGGGAGCTCAGTGGTTGAGTACCGGCTTTCCACATATGAGGTCCTGGGTTCAATATGTGGCCCCAGTACCTCAAAAAAAAAAAGAATATATTCGGGAGTGGATATAGTTCACTGGTTGAGCACCTGTTTCCAATACATAGGTCCTGGGTTCAATCCCCAGTTAAAACAAAAAGGAAGAATATATTCATATATCTCACATCCATCACTATCAAGGCACAGATCATTCCCATCTCCCCACAATATTATCTTATGCACTTTATCAATCCACCATACCCTCAACATCAAGAGGGAACCACTGATCTTATTTCTATTACCATAGATTAGTTTTTTCCCCTTCTAGTACTTCCTATTAATGTTTTCTTCTTTCTTTCTTTCTTTTGCATATTAAAATTTTTTTAACTTAGTAGAAAGTTTTTGAGATATATCTAAGCTGTTGCATGCATCAGTAGCGCATTCATTTTTATGACTTAGTGATATTTAATTTTATGAATATACCACAGTTTGTTTATCCATTCTACTATTAGTGGACATCTGTGTGTATATTTTCTGACAATATTGTGAATAAATATACTATAAACATTTTTGTCCAAGACTTTTAATGTACTTATGTTTCCAATTTTCTCGTATTCATAATTAGATGTGGAATTTTCAGATAAGATGGTACATGCATGCTTAACTTTTTAAGCAACTAGAAGATATTTTCCCCAAATATTTGTGCCTGTTAGTCAGTTTAATAAATTGTTTGCCATTTAATTTTACAGTTGTAGAAGTTCTTAATATATCAGAGAAGTCCTTTGTCATACATACATTTTGAAAATCTTTTGTGCTAGTTTGTGGTATGTCTATTGATTTTCTTGATGGTGTTTTTGAAGGGCAGAATTTGAAGAATTTATTTCAAGTTTATTTCTTTCTCTGTCATTTGAAAGATATATTTTCCTACTGCTAGGTAACAATGGTGTTTTCCTATATATTTTTGTTTCTTTTTAGAATTTTAAATTTTTAGCTTTTATGTGAAGGGTAATAATTATTGTGTATTCTGTTAGGTAAAGGTTGAGGTTCATGGCTTTCTAATGGATTATCAAATCAGGAACTGTGAAAGGTTTGAAATTTCACCTTGTTTGGAAGCCAACGAGTTAGGCTTTCACAGTTTCATAGATACTGGTAAAGAGCATTAGAGTCCTGGTTCAGAGAAAAAAGACATTTTATTACTCACAGCCATATCAGTTGCAGCAGCCAGTATAATATTGTAGTGTCAGTTCCCTAAGACCTAATTCCCCAAAAACAAGGTGTGTATTTTCCGCGTGCATATTGGAGTGCATTAAAAGAAGGAACAGCAAAATTAGGCCTTGATTTCATATAGAGACTTATGGAAAGCCTGTACATCCTAAATTTCAGTGAGAGAGAGATTATCTTTATTACCTTTGAATATAAGCAAATCTGCTCAGGGGAAGAGATAACAGGAAGATGTTTCTGTCTTTATTACCCTGGAGAGAAAGAGCCATCTCTATATTTCCAAGACTGCATTTTTATACAAATATCCTTGAAAAGATAGCCTAGAGCATTCTAGCTGGTAATGTCTAGAGTTGAGAAAACATGAGAAAGAATTTTCTCCCAACATGGATATCCATTGTTTGAGCACCATTGGTTACAAAGACTTTCTTTTCCATATGGAGTGCTCAGGTGCCTTTGTTGAAAAAATCAATTCACCACATTTTTTCAAGTCCAATTATAGACCATATTCAGATCCACTGGCTTATTTGTCTATCCTTTGCCAGTACTACACCCTCCTGATTACTGTAGCTCTATTTTGTATCTTGAAGTTTGGGAGGCACAAGCCTCCATCTTTGTTCACTACTTTAAGCTTGTTTTGGCTCTTCCAGTTTTTTTTTTTTCATTTCATATAAATATTAGAATAAGCTTGACAATTCTATAAAAAGAACTATAGAGATTATGATTCATTACATTTTCATTTTGCAAATAATCTATAAATCAATTTGGGGAATATGATTATCTTAACATTATTATATTTTACAATCCATGCATATTTTATATCTTGTCATTTACTTTTTTTAACACTGTTTAGAAATGTTGGTCGTTTTCAGTGTGTACATCTTGAATGATTCTAACCACTTTATTGAGGATAAGTGACATCAAATAAACTGCACATATTTAACTGTACAACTTTATAATTTGACACATGTATACAGCAGTGAGCAATCATCATAAACAAGACAATGATCATATTTGTCACTCCTAAAATGCACAAAATAGTAGGCTGGTTCAACAACTACATCAAGAAACAGATTGTTACCCATGTGTCAGAAGTGTCACTTCTGCCTTTTTACAGATAAACATAATTTTTTCTTTCTTAATCATCAATGTGGCGAATTAACATTGATTGGTTTTCATATCTTAAACTAAATTTGAATTCCTGGTTTAAATCTAACATCTGGCTATCTGTTTTGTATTTGTCCTCTTTGTTCTTTTCCTTTTTTTTCTATTATCTGGATTCCTGATTAATTGATTAATTTCTTGTAACTATTATTCATTTCTTTTCTTTAGAAAACTTTCAGTTATACCCTATTTTATAAAAGAATCTTACAGAGTTTTAAATCCATATACTGTTTTTTGCTTTTATGCTATTGATGTCCTGTATTTTACATGTAAAAGTATTTTATACACATTAAGAGATTATTACTGTTGTTGTTTTTATTATTATGTCACTGTTTATATTTAAATAAAATTTGTTGAGATTTTCTACATAGTCAAATGGTCAATTTTTTAAAGAAGGTATCAATATACAAATATTAGTTATGATGAAATCTATTTGATTTTTTGGTCCTGTTTTCCAGGTTTTTTTGGAGGGAGCAGATTGTTTATTCATCGGTCAATGTTGCTTATATTGTAAATGGTACTTTTATTTTTTATTATGATTTCCAATTTTTCACTGCTAATATATGTAAATACAATTAATTTTTGTATACAGAGCTTTTACCTTAGATTCTTTGTTGAATTTATTATTAGTACTAGGAACTTTTTTATAAATTCTTTGGGGTTTTCTAAATAGAATATCATAGTGGATAAAGACAGTTTTTGTTTTTTTTCCAATCCATACAACTTTTTTGTTGTTACCTTGTACAACAATAATCTTGTTAGAAATTCCAATATAATATTGAATGGAATTAGCGAGAACAGATATCCATGCCTCTTTTCTTATCTTAGGGGAGAAATATTAAATATTTTAGTGTTAAGTATGATGTTAGCTGTACAGTTTTTGTTAATGGTGATTATCAGATTCAGAAAGCTCCTTTCTGTTCCAATTTTGCTGATAGATTTTTTTTTTTTACCATGAATGGATGTTGAATTTTGTCAAATGCTATTTTTCTGAATTTATTGCAATGAATCATATGTTTGCTGTCCTTTATCCTGTTATTATGGTGAATAACATTGATTGGTTTTTCAAATGTTGAGCCAGTCTTGCATCTAGGGTAAAATACATTTGGTCATAATGTTTTTATTATTTTATATGTTGTCAGATTCACTTTGTTAATATTTTCTGGAGGACATATATGTTCATGAGGGTTATTGGTGTATGCTTTCCTCTTAATATCCTTATACAGTTTTAGTATCAAGGTAATGTTGGCCCCATAAAATTACTCTTCTATTTTCTGGAAAATATTGTATATAATTGGTATTATTGGTATTATTCCTTTCTTAGGTACTTGGTATAATTTGTCATTGAATCCATTGAGAAGTTTTTGGCTTCACCACTCTCCAGCTCCCATAGACCCTGTTTACTGGTTCTCTGGACAAAAAAGAGGGTTTCTCTGAGAGTTTTTGCTTTTTTTGCCTACCACACAGTTCCAAGTCTTGAGCCACACTCAACTAAAATCTTAGAAATAAAGGAGGGAGAAAAACAATGCATTGTAGGGGTCTTCAAGTGTTTATTCCCTGCTCAATCTGCCCATTGTTGTTTACTTTTCAGAGTCCTCAGTTGGCAATGTTTTATACATAATTCTGTGAACAGTTTTTATTGTAATTGGTGGGAAGAACAGGCAAATTGGGCTTATTCCATCTTTGTTGACACCACAATGCTATTTTTTTAACTTAAAATGTTCTTTTCCATGCATTTTAGATGTGTCGCTTTTAAAGCATACTTAAGTAGATTTACATTTTTAAGTTATATTATTGCTGTCTTGTTTCAACCAGTCAACTTATATCCAATTTGTTGCTGCTATAGTTGAGTTATTTACTATCATTTTTTATTTTAGTTTCTATTTGTTTTGGCCTTTCCTGTTTTCCTCATTAGGGCTTTCTTTTAATTCTTTTTTTTTTTTTCTTTCTCTTACTTCTATTTTCCCCTGATAATTTGGAAGTTCTATACCTTGCTTTTCATTTTTAGTGGTTCTTGTTTTACAAATTTTAACATGCATATTTGCTGTTACAAAAGTTTACATCAATCTTGTTGCCTTAACAACTTTGAACACTCTAACTTCTCTTCTATCCCAATGAAAGCTATTTTGTATTATTCCCTAATTAGGTATTACTATTATTGTCTTATTTAATTTGTGTTTGTTTGGATATCCTGGCAAATTTACCACATTCTTCTCTCATCATTTCCTCCTCCATTTCAGACCTTAAGTTTTGATCATTGCTTTCTAGAAGAACATTTTTAAATTGTTCCTTCTGCCTTTTTCCCCTTCATTTATGAAAGATATTTTTTATGGGCTTAATGTTCTAGAATGGTAATGTTTTTCTCATATTTCTATGTTATCATGTTCAGGAATTATAGCAAACCCAAAGCAGAAAACACACACACACACAAACAAAAACTGTGATCATCAATCTCTTGAAAAGCTGATGCTGAGCAGGAGCAGGGTTCATGGCCCAATGTGCTTCATTAATAACCAATTCCTGAGATATAGGGTTTCAAAGATGGAGTTTACTGCTGGTGCATTTAAGGAGGTCAGAGGCCTAATGGATTTAAACAGGGAAGGATGTGTAGTTACCATTACAATAGCAAGGATACACAAGGGTGAGCCTAGTTCAAAATACTATAAACAAAGGTAAGATCAATCTAGGGAGTTTCAGTAATTTCAGGTAGTAACTTTTGGCTATTCTATAATGTACTGGAAATGTAAGAAAAAAGCATCTTTAAAGTGTTTCACTAATCATAATCATTGGTTAATCCTTAACTCTTGTTTACAAATCCATTGCATACAGGGTTACACTGATTTGATTGACAGAGAATATTTTATCAGAAAAACTGTATTGCTATATACCAGATTAAATAATGATTAGCATGCACAGATATGGGTAACTGGACCTAAACTTTTGCAAGATAATTAAGTTGTAAAAAGCTGAAACTACATTTTTAATGCTTAAAACTACTAAAAAATTATGTAAAACAATATAGCTAAAAAGTATAATACTAAAAACAAACATGTAAGTAAAAACAAATATATAAATAAACCTATAAGAGACAAGAAAGAAAAAAAATAGAAATAAGAAAAAATAGGTAACAAGGCAAATTAAAAGGCAATAGTGAGGGATCGATGTAGTTCAAATGGTTGGGTGTCTGTCTCCATATGGAGGGACCTGGGTTCGATCCCCAGGACCTCCTGGTAATTAAAAAAAAAAAAAAAAAAAAAAAAAAAAAAAAGACAATAATAAAATAATTGAATATCAACCATTTTGATATTACAGCACAAGTCAATAGATGAAACACTCAATTAATAGACTAAGATTTTCAGTCTACATGGAAAATCTAGACTCAAATATATGCTTTGACAAAAGAACCAAGTTTAAATAAAGATAAAAATACATTGAAAATAAAAGGAAGGACAATTCTTTACTATGCACACATGAGTTGTAATAAAGCTGGAATAACAAGAGTGACCATCTAAAATAGGGATAAGTAGATTTTAAGAAAAGGAGTGTTACTAAAGAATAAAAGTGCCATTTCATTATGATTGCAGGGTCAATATATCGGGAAAATATAGCATTTATGCATTCCCCAAATAATGGAACTCCAAAACACATGATGTGGGGAGCGGGTGTAGCTCAGTGATTGAGTGCCTGCTTCCCATGTATGAAGTCCTGGCTTCAGTCCCTGGTACCTGCTAAAAAACAAAAACAAAAACAAAAACATCATGTAAGAACTGGCCAAACTATAGAGGCAAATCCACAATCGTAATAGTAAGTTTTAACACCACTCTCAATAATTGAGAGATCTACTAGGATATGGAAGCTCTGAATGCCACTATCAATCACTTTAACTCAAATGATATTTATAGAACATGACTTCTAAAGCTTGAAAATATGAATTCTTCTCAAGTGCACATGGAAAATTTACCAATATAGGTTATGCCCTGGGCCATAAAACAAGTGCCAATGCATTTCAAAAAAGATAAACCTTGTAGACATGTACTTTGACTATGACAGCAGCAAAGTAGGAAAGTAGGACTCAATAAAATTAAATATCTAACAAATCCCATGTACTTGGACATAAAACAACAACAACAACAACAAATCACTTGTAAAAACCCATGGATCAAAGAGGAAATTACAGAAGAAATTAGAAAATATATTGAAATAAATCATAATGACAATATTGCATTTCAATATTTGTTGCAGGGAACTAAAACCATGCTAAGAGAGATGTGTGAAGCTTTATATTCATATAATGGAAAGGAAGAAATGTCTAAAATCAATTATTTGAATTTTCACCTTGCAAAGCTAAGGAAAAAAAAAACAAGTAAATTAGTTGTAGAATGTAGAAAAAAGGAAATGACAAAGATAAGAAAAGAAATTATTGACACAGGGAGTTAACAATAGGTTAAATTGACAAAACCCAAAATTCTTTTAAACAATTAACAAAATTGATAAATCTGTGGTAGTACTGAGAGAGAGAAGAGATAGAAAGAATGCAAATTACTAATATGAAACAAAAGTGGGGCTATCATTACATGTCCAAATATATCAAAAATAAAGAAATGTTATGCACATCTTTATTCCAATAACTTCTCTTAAGTTAGAAAAGTTATCCAGCACGTTATAGAAGGTTTCTAGAGAGTTTCTAAATGTTTTGGGAAACTAATTTCATATACAAACCAGCAGCAGAAAATATTTCAGTCAAATGCCATGTAAAGTTATTTTTTTTAAAAAAAGGAATAAAGGGCAGAATAACATCTCTACACTCAATGAAAACAGGTCAGAAAGATATGCTCACAAAACAAACTTGTAATTTACTATTTTAAAAGGAAAATCTCTGAAATGAGGTGACAGTACTCAGGAAAGAACTAACAAAAGAAAAAGTAATTTTGAAAATGGAAAATAAGCTACAAGAAACACAAGTGTGAATAAACACACTACATATACTTCCTTAAGGAAGATAGAAGTTTATGTATTTTCTGTGTCATTTTTAAATGCTATGTTTTTTTAAAAAGAAATTAAGTAATAGAAAACAAATATGTAAGAGGGAAATTTAACAAAACCAAAAGCTTGTCCTTTAAAAAGTATGATATATTTGATGAGCCCCTTTACATTTGTTCAAGAAAAATAAAAGAAAGGTAAAATCATATAGGTTATAACTACCAAGATTGAAATAGGGGACATGATTTCAGATCTAAAGAGGAGATAAAAATAAGTGAATTTTGGGGGCAGATGTGGCTTAAGAAGTTGAGTCTGCTTCCCACATGGGAGGTCCCAGGTTCAGTTCCTGTGTGCCTCCTAAAAATAAAAAACAAAATCAAATAAGAAGCAAAACAAATGAAAAAAACAACTCAAGGGAGATGATGTGGCTCAGTGGTTGACTGCTAGCTTCCCACATAGGAGGTTCCAGGTTCAATGCCTGGGGGTAACTCAAAAAAAAAAAAAGTGAATTTCAATTTCTACACATGCTAATATTTTTGAAAATTTGTATGAATTAGACACATCGCTCAAAAATAGCAGTTACTGAAGCTGACAGAAGGAGAAACATAAAGTCTCAATAGTCCCATAGATCTAAATCTGTGTGACAAAGCACACTAAAATGACCCAATGAACTAGAGCAGGAAGTGCCACAATATATCTTAAATATTTTGGGGTAAATGCAGAGAAGTGTAACATCTGTCACACACTCCACAAACTACTAGCTCAAGTTAGTTCACAGTTTCAACTTTAGATGGTCTCTTCATTCCTCACGTCTTTTTGAAGTTGTTATTTTGACTCTTGCTACAATTAAAAGCAATTGCTGGGAAATGGATGTGGTTCAAGCTGTTGAGCTCCCGCCTACTACATGGGATGAGCAAGACAACAATCTGACACGACGGGCTGGTGCAGCGAGCTGACGCAAAAAGATGATGCAAGGAAAGAGACACAAGGAGGAAAACACAATGAGAGACACAACAAAGCAAGGAGCAGAGGTGGCTCAAGTGATTAAGGACCTCCTTCCCACATGGGAAGTCCCTGGTTCCATTCCAGTGCCTCCTAAAAAGAAAAAAAGAAGACAAGCACACAACAAACAGACACAGTGAATGCCACAAACAATGTGTGTGTGAGGGGAGAAATAAATAAAATAAATCTTTAAAAAAAAAGGCAATTACTGTTAAAAAAACATCTATTTCAAACTGGAAATGAGGGTGGCAAGGCAATATCTGATCTGATTCTAAATTTTGAAAGATTGTGCAGTACCCAGCATGTATATAAACATCCTATTATTAATAAATCATGACTATAAAAAATGAAATGAAAATATTTTTCTTCCAATTTATATTATTTTTTCAAAAAGCTATGAATTTATTAGGGCATAAATCCTTATTTATTTGTTTGGCCTTATAAAGAGAACTATTAAGTGTTTGTTTTGACCTCACAGAATAAAGAAAAATTTTAGACACAAAGGATACTATGAACTGAAAAAGTTTGGGACCTCTGGAATAGCCAGAGAGCTATTATGGAAATTGATTCATTATTAAAATATCTACTCACAAAGAAAACTGCAGACTCAGATGTTTTCATTTTTAAATTCCTCAAAACAGTTAAGGGAGAAATAATACTAATCTTATACAAATTATTCCAGACAATAGATGTGTATCTTATCCCAGCACTTAAAACTTTTGTATTTAGAAACAGTACAAAATTATTTTCCATATTCTTCTTCTGCCATAAAGGATGACTCAGTATTTTGCTCTCTTGATTGTCTTTCTTGTTCACCTCCTTTCTTTAAACCCAATTTGGTTTCAGGTTCCATTCAGTTTAGCTAGAATGTTGCTATATTCCTGGTGATTCCAAAGTGATACCTGGTTGATTTATTTTTAATATTAGCATTGTGCAGATTGAATATTCTTTAAGTGTTTTTATATGACAGTAATTTGTGCCAATATAAAGAACCTTTTGGTGGTCTACCTGAAATTTCTAAGGGAGGAGGAAACATAAATATTTCTAAATTGGAGAAAAGTGTTTCGTTCGTGACTATAAATTTGGGAAATGTATATAACATGTCTACAATGTTGAGGGCTGCTTTCTACTAATATACAGAACTTAGTTTATGACATTCTTTCCAACTCTATCCATTAATTAATCAATTTAACAAATGCCAATGGTTGGCTACTGTGAAAAAGGCACAGTATTAATTTCTGGGGACACAATTATGTGCAAATATTTGAAGGTCTTTGTCTTAATGAAAATTACAGCTTAACAATTGGATAAAACAAATCAAATCAAATGTGATAATTGATTTTTTAAAAAGGCAAAATAAATTATGCTACGAGGTCATTTAATAAGGGTTATCACCTCAGTAAATCAAGGCTCACTAAACTTTATCTTAGCCCAAAGGCTGAGAAGTGATCAAGGTTCACTAGAATAGGGCCACCTCTCCTTCACCAATCTATGCTGATCATATTCTTCAAACTCTTGTCTTAAGTCATGGATTCCCTATGAAATCTCATTTGATGAATTCTGTTTCACTTTGAATATTCCTTTAACCTTGGTATCCTTTCGCTCTTGTACAATACTAGCTTGTACTTACTTACATATTGATTTTTAATGTTACTTTAGCATATGTTTTATTGTACCTACTTTCTGGAGTAATTCTGTCCATTTTGCTTTATCATAATACCTAGTGAACTCCCATTGATATAGGAGATATTCATAAGTGTTCAAATAATAGTATTAAATTAATATGCATTAAGTGAAGTAGGTTAAAGCAGGGTAATAATAGTATTGTCCTTTTATATGTGAACTTTCTTTGTTTCTAGAAATATTGTAGTAAATGCCCTATCTGACAGAGAGTAATCCTTTAGAGCCATCACATGGGGATAGTTACACTATCTCATTTGTTCAGTTTAAAATTTACTGTGACTATCTGGCTGTGACAGGCACTTTAGAGCTAGAAAAAAATCTTCTAAACAAGTATAAGGCATTTAGCCATCTAAGTTATTCAGGTTTTATGCTTATAATGAGCCTCATCTGCAGGTGTTAAATTAGCCAACAGGGAGCCTATTTGCTGGCCCATAAATGTCAGAGAATCAGATGGAAATTGATATAGGAAAAATAAAAATTATTTATATAGGTGATACGAGCTTAAACCTCATTCCACATATCAGAAATGTCTCAATATACAGAATAATTAACAAAAAAGAATAAAGGTGTTTATTTTTTGCAAGCTTTCCAAAGAAGAAAATAATATGAAGGAAGACTTTACTTTTTATGTTGCTTTACATAATTCTCACTTCAAGAAGAGTGTACTACGTGCATTTAACTGCAATTTTAAAAGGTCATAAATTAGAATCCACAGGCCTTATTTAATATTTACATTTCTAGCAGTAAATCATCACAGGAACTTGATTGTTGTACAAATTGTTCCATTTCTCTATCAAGAAATTGGTTATTAAATGATCATGTGCCCTCAATGATTGAAACCTGATGTTCTCATTATATCTATTTATCCAAATATGAGCGACTAATTGAATAGTCATATTATTGCAAAATTGAAAATATAATGGACTTGTAAGGAAAGGAAAACAAAAAATCATAGAGAAGAACAAAATATGAGAAACTGAACTTCTTGATATACCCTTCACCAGTATGAACATACAAAATATCTTTCAAGTCCTTTGTTTCTGTCAAATTATTTTGCAACATATTTTGCCAAACGATTTACTACCATAATCAGCACACAGAAAGAACATGAGAAATATTTGAGACATCTCTAAATGTGGTGTAAAGCTTTGGTTTAAAATAAAATTATAGTTAGGTTTCACTTTTTTTTTTTTTATCTTTTACTTCCTTTCCACTAGTGCTGGACAAAAACAAAGAAAGAAAAAGAAAAAAAGGCTGCTTGTTGCTTTAACTGAATAAAGCAGCAGAATTGGAAGAGTGAAAATAATAATGTGGTAAAGTTTCTTTATATTTATATTTGCAGTCTGCCAAGACAACTGACTTCAGCTTCACCTTCTAGTGAAGCTCTTTCCTCTTGTCATTTACTTTTAATTAGTCAGGTTTCCCAGTTTTAAAAGTCATTTTTTTAGTTTTGAATGAAGCTGTTGATTTGGTACTGGTTCCTAAAAACAGCTGAGAATTACTGAGGGTCATCACACAAACCAAAAGTATATAAAAGTTGTATAAACCATTTGTCATGAGCTGAAAAGTGATTGTGTCACCCAAAACTATGAATTTAATTTCCAAGTGAATGATTCCCTATAGTGATTCCACTGAGATTATGTTAAATTTGTACTTAAATTTTGGACCTTTGAGCGTATGTATGAATGGAATTATTTTCAAACTGTGCTCTTTTGCATTGTGGAAGGCAAAGTTGAGGTTCTGAGTCTGCTCACCCCTTCCAAAATGAAAACCAGAGAACCCTTCTGTAGCAGTTTGGCGGTTTCATATAGTTGTGAATTCCAGAAATAGATATTGGATTATGCTTGTAAACTGGTCTGTTCATCTGGGCATGATTAAGTTATGATTAGGCATTGACTGGGCCCTGTCAGTAGGGTGTTGAGCCCCATCCCTTGATGGGTGGGGTCTCAAAGATAAAAAGACATGGCAAAGGACAGAGTTGGAGTTTTGATGTTGGATTCTGATGCTGAGATTTAATGCTGGAGCCCGGGGAAGTGAACACACAGAGGAGCTTGGTCATGAGGAAAGAGAGAAGGCCCAGGGAAGAGAAACAAGCTGTTTGCCTGATAGTCTGCAGGAGGCCTTGTGGAGAGAGGCTAAGCCTAGAGAGCCTCGTAGCCTACAGCTGACCTTGTGGAGATAGCAGTGGATCTGAACCTGGAGACAAGCAAGCTCTGGGAAGAGAGGAACACAGGAAGCCCAAACCCTCGCAGATGTCGGCAGCCATCTTGCTCCAACATGTGGCAATAGACTTTGGTGAGGGAAGTAACTTATGCTTTATGGCCTGGTAACTGTGGACTTCTACCCCAAATAAATACTTTTTATAAAAACCAACCAATTTCTGGTATTTTGCATCAGCACCCCTTTGGCTGACTAATACACCTTCTTTTTTATTCATTTTTCATATCTGGCTTGCACATAAGTGTTCTTTCCTCTAAGGAAAGACTTTCATTCTAAAATAGATTTAAAAATCAATGAAGGGAGCAGATGTGGCTCAAGTAGTTGAGCGTCTCCTCCCACATGGGAGGTCCCGAGTTTGGTTCCTGGTGCCTCCTAAAGAAAACGAGCAGACAACAAGCAAACAACAAGTAAAACAATGGGCAAACAATGAGCAAACAGACAAGGGAGCCAACACAGGAGAGCTGATGTGGCTCAGTGGTTGAGTGCCAGCCTCCCACATACGAAGTTCAATCCCTTGTCCTGGTATCTTAAAAAAAAAAAACCAAAAAAACCCAATGGAATGAAATATTATCAAATATTCATTAGCTGTGGAATTTCACATCATTATATTGCATTCAGTGATGTAAAAATCTCATGGATTAAAACACTGTGACCTGGGGAGCGTATGTAGCTCAAGTGGTTGAGTGCCTGCTTCCCATGTATGAGGTCCTAGGTTCAATCTCCAGTACCTTCTAAAACAAACAAACAAACAAAAAAACAAAAAAAAACCACTATTACCTAAAATAGCATCCATTAGTCATCAGGTTTATTGGCCCATATGAGTGCAGACGTAGGACCCAATAGACTAAGACAGATGATTTTTCTCTTTCAGGGATTACACCCAACAAAGATTGCACAGTGCTTCTTGGTAACATTTTAAATCATACTTTCAGACTTTCTTGGGAAGCCAAGCAAGGGAGTGTGGTGTTGTATGAAGTGAAAAATGCTATTAACCAGCCAAAGCTATAAATATCATGTTTGGTGCTGATATATACGTAGATTATTAATAGATAATTCAGGTTTTAGAATTTTCTGATTATTGCTAAATGTAAACTAGGATTAAGTTAAAAAATTGGGAAACCTTGAAACTAAATTTACTTATAACAAAATTAATATACCAGATATATTTTTTGTAAGTCATGCAGAAATACTGACTCCTCTTGTAGAGTTTTTGTTCTTGCTCTAATTCTCTCCCTCCTTCCATCCTCCTCTCTCTTTTAACCCATGTGTTCTGCATAAAATAATATAATATAAAGAGTATAACACAGGATTTTACAATTTAATGAGATATCACAAAGTAAACATGTAGTAGGTAAAAAATACAAGAAGCATGTCAAGAAATAGTGTATGTCTAGTATACTGTACTCATCTCAAACCCTCTCTCAATCACTATCTTCTTCTCCCATTTAATGTTATTACTATCTTGACATGTATAGTAATTACAACCTTGTACTTGCATTTCTTTATAGCTTTAAAATCCCTAAAGACCATTGTTTGGTTTTGCATTTTCTTTTATACATTCTTTTGGGTCTGGCTTCTTCACTCAAACCTGTGTTTGTAGATTCATTTGTGTTATTGCACGTAGCTGTAGTTTCTTGATTTTTAATGATGCATAATATTCCATTCTATAAATAAAATACTTTTTATTAAATTACTGTTGTTAAATGCCTAAGTTTCTTGAACATATTTCTATTGTATTATTTATCATACATTATTAATTATATATTAATATTAATTAATTATAATTATATATTAATTATATATTCTGGGCACAGGCTTCCATAGGTATTGCAAATACATATAGTTTTTCATTTGGTGGTTGGAATTTTACTCTCTTAATGGTGTCTTTAGATGTACAGATGTCCTTAATTTTAAGGTACAACAATTTATTGGTCTTTTCTGTTATATTGAGTACTTTTTAATATGTCTCATTTAATAAATGTTTATCTACCTCAAGGCCTTGAAGATAGTCTCTTATATTGGCATCTGCAAAATTATTTTGCTTTTTACATATCAGTCTATAATATATCTGTATTTAATTTTTGTGTGTTGTGTAAGGTAGCCATCGGGTTTCATTTTCTGCTATAAGGTAATCTGATTGATCTAGCATCATTTATTGAAAATGACCATCCTTTCCCAATGCTTTGTGATACTACTTTTATTCATATATCAGGCACTGGGGCTATTTCTGCACTCCCTTTTCAATTCCACTGGTCTTTTTGTCTATTTTTGAGCCAATAACACTCAATCTTAATGAATGAATTTGTAGACCAATTTTATTAACATTTGGATATTCAGTAGAACAAATTCTTCATTTTTCTTCTATTACATTAATGTCCTAAATGTTCCTGGCCTTCAGAATTTCATATACACTTAAAACCACCTTATGAAGTTCAATACAAACATGAAAAAAAAAGTTTGGAACATTGTTTATGGTTACACTGAATGCATAGATTCATTTGGGGAGTATTTACATCTGCACAATATTGAATGATTTTTAGATGTTAAGTTTATGCTGGTGTCATAAAAACTTTATTCTCTACAAGAGCTGTGTAAAATTGATATTATTTATTCACCAGTAGAACCATCTGAGCCCAGAGTTTCCTTTCAAGCAGGGTAAACTACATTTATGGATTACTTTTATTTAACAGTTACGTGAGTAATAGATTTCACTTTTTCTCTGGTCAGTTTTGGCAATGCATATCTGTCTAGGAATCTGTACATGATAAAATGGTTTATGGTTAATAGCATAAAGTTATTCATAATATTTTGTTATAGTTTTAAAATATTTGAAGGAAAATTACTATTTATCCCATAATCTGTTTTATTGGTTTCCTTTTCATTTTTTAATTGGTTTCCCTTATTAATAATTTGGAATAACTCACCTTTTTTATTGATATTGTTCATTGTCCATATATTTGTTTTCAACTTCATTAATTTCTGCCCATATTTTTAATTTTTTAGTTTACTTTTTGGGTGGATATTTAACAAAGAGATGGATATGTACTTGTTAATTGACAGTGCTTTCCATTTTCTAATTTATGGGTATGAAGTTATAGACTTCCTTCTGAAACTGGCAGCATTTCACAAGTTTTGCATGGTTTTTTGGTACAAAATTAGAAAAAAGAAACAAGACATTTTAATGAAACTAAATTTGCAATCAAATGTAATTTATAAAAAAAGTTATATTTTCAAATCTTTGGCAAATTGATGATGAAAATGAGAAACACAAAGAAACATCATTTTAAATTGAGAAAGTTATTTTAAAAATTAAGTGCATTTCACATATAAATTTTATAAAAATACATTTAAAGTATAGATATACAATGGTCAATTTTAGATGAAAATATACAATATCAAAATTGATTCAAGAAATACAAAGTGGATTTGTTTCAATAACCATATTTGAACAATGAAATAGAGACAAAATAAAATGATAGGCAAATAGTAAGTAAATACTAACATATTCACTACAATCATTTGATAAGTAAATTAGAAATAGACAAATAATTTGACATAAAACTGATGAGACAAAAGTTTAAGGTTATTTAATTTTTAGGTCATTTAGTCCTTACTGTAAAGCAATCCCTATGAAAAACATATGGTGTTTTTTATATGTCCAAATTAAATTTATATTACTATTTTTCATTTTCTGTGTGGTCCAGAACGACAACTTTATATTCTTGAAATTGGAACTAGTACTGCTCTCAAGCAGTACTCAGTTTACAGTTTTCATGAAAACTCCCCTTGGAAGCCTATACATAGAGAGAAACATATTGATTTCCTACATTAATAGGCAGTAGAAGTAAGGATTTATTTATGAAACTCCTGGAGGGATGCAGCCTAGTCCTAGATGGGATTCAATGCTGTCAATCAAGTTAGACAGAGAATGTGTTTAGCAAATAAATGATCATGCATCCCAAAGGAAAACATGCCCTGAAGGTGGGGAAAGCAGTGGGAGCCTGACTGGGAAGAATTTATTGTAGAGTGTGTATACTTTAGTTTGACTTTTTATGAACATCAAAAACATTGAAACTGTTTAATTACTCACTAAATTTTCTTTCTCCTTAAGAAAAATAATCAGATTAAAATTAGCTTTGAACTTTTACAACATAATTGCTTAGGGAAAAAATGCCTGTTCTTTTTTTAATGCATTTTATAGATTAAAAAAAATCCTAAAGAAATGACAAGTATAGTTTTTATCCTGAGGATTATTAATTCCCAATTGAATATTATAATTATAATCAAGTTTCTTTCTGTCATGAAGTTCTAATGACTGAGTCACTAAGAAAGAAGACTTTGGTATTCGTTGTTTGGTTGAAATAATTACATATTCTGGGAATTCAGTCAGAGAAAGAATAATCAATTTTGTTGGGAAGTTAAAATACAACTTCCTTCCAATGATGCCCATGATTCTTGATTCTGTTCTACAAATCAAAATTTGCAGTCATAAGTTGTTACAAGTTTCCAATGCTTATGGATGCTACAATCTGACACACAAAATATAATAGAAAATGTGTTTCCTCTAATTATGGTGAAATTAGCAGCAAACTCTCCTTTACTGTGAATTGAATGAGATATTCTCTTCAGATAATCTGAATACTTTAAATATATTTACTCACTGCATTTACAAATAATTTGTTCTCTAGAATGTAAAATAAATAACGATCATGACTTATTTACTTTTTCCAGATTTTACTGAGGTACGCTTGGTTCAGGAAACTTAGTCCCATGGTTAACCAGACACATAGCTAGAAACTGTCCATGCCAGATATTGCCTCCTTAATTAATGAATGCTTATACAAACACAAGAGAGAAAAGGGAAGAAATCAAGGTACAGAGCAGCCAAGTCATAAATAAATTAGGCCAGTGACCTTTAGATATTTTTGTATTGTTGGTGATGTTTTTTATTTCCTTTTCATAGCTGCAATGCTCTTAATTCAATGATCTCTTTGGTAGTGATCCAATATTTAACACAAAAATAAACAGAACTGTGTTGGATGAAGCAAGTCTAAATCGCTTGGGCCTGCTTCTTGCACCTGAGGCCCTATACTCTACCCAAGGATAGAGTCCTGTTCTGAGCTAAATGGAGGTCAGTAGGCATCTCAAAAGAGGCTTTACCTTCCTCATAACGATTTTTCAAATCACCATTCTTACTTGTTTACTTCTACAAATAAAGTCCATCATCTGTTATTAACACCCTATAATACATTATTTTTCACATCCCTTCCTCAAGCCTAGTAAAGAAGGTAATAAAGCAGATATTTTCAAGAAGTAAAGGAAAACACATCATATGGGAATTCAAACTTCAGCTCCTTCACAATTTCTATAAAATGAAGGTCTTCCATTATATATATATATTTAATTTATTGAAGTATACCACTCATACATAAATATACATAAACAGTAAGGGTATAGTAATAGTTGTGAACTTACAAAACAAACATACAAACATCAAACAGGGCTCTCATACCTCACCCTACCATCAAAACTTTGCATTGTTTTGAAACATTTTTAACTAATGATTAAAGGGCATCCTCAAAATACTACTACCAATCAATGTATTCTTCCCCCAACACACCCTTTTATTATTATTATTATATCATTTTTACATAAACTTACATAAACAACAAGTATATAGTAAAAGTTTTGAACTTACAAAGCAAACATACGTAACATCATACAGGGGTCCCATACATCAACCCACCACCAACACCTTGCATTGTGAGACATTTGTTACAAATTATGAAAGAATATTGTCAAAATCTTACTACTAACTATAGTCCTTATTTTATTACATTTGATGTATTTTCCCCAAAACCCACCCTATTATTTTTAAAATATATTTTTATGACAGAAGTTGTAAACTTAGAAAACAGAGAAAAATAGCTAGAGAACAGGCTGAAACAGACCCAAAATAGTTCTTCTAGGGTTTAGGACAGCAGGGGAAGACTGCACACCACCGAGAGGAGAGAGGGACAAAAGAAAGAAACCACGACAACAGAACCAGAAACGTGAGTTTTTAATCAGCAGCAGCGGCTGCCGCCAGCACCCTCCCCCACACTCTTTAGAATTCTCCGGCCTCTGGGCCTGCGACTACAGACAAAGGGGGCTCCAGGGATCTACCACTCCCGGAAAGGGGAGAGAGAGGGACACAGCCTTAGGCTGACTCAGGTTCTGACGTGCAAATTTGGGCTGCGGAGTCCCACAGACCCTTCCACAGGGCAGTTTGCCCTGGGAGCCTAGGAAGGACTGGAGAAATTCGACCCTCGCAATCTCCCTCTCTTCTAGCCTGGACTAATTGTTGAGGACTCCACAGGAGAGGGGAGACAGAGCCTGGGACTGACACCCTGCTTTTGACTCCCAGGTTTGGTCTGCCCTGTCCCGAGAGCCAGTCCAGGCTGGGTGGGGCTGTGCCATTGTTTGCCTTGGAGCCTGCAAGGGGTTAAAGATATTCAAATCTCCCAATCTCCTCCTCTACTAACAGGGACTGATTGTTGAGGATTCAGAGGGGAGAGGAAATATTTCCCAGCTGGGAAAAGGGAGGGGGCTGCCAGAGAAGGCTGGAGAACTGTCTCCGAAAGTTAAAATTACAAGACTCTT
>JAQZBX010027030.1:0-28611 GCA_029593785.1 Cabassous unicinctus
AAAAAAAAAAAAAAAGAAAGCCATTGATTATACACCTTGGATAGATCACATGGTGTGTGAATATATCTCAATAAAACTGCTTAATAAACAAATAAGTGTGCAAGAATAGCCAGAAATAGCAGCTATGTACAGCAGAGGAAACAGAGATTGAGAGGGGAGGAATTTCCTTGTTTGTCTGCTTTTTATTATTATTATTATTATTATTATTATTGAAATAATGAAAATGCTTTAATAATGACTGAAGTGATGAATACATAACTATGTGATTATAGCAAATACCATTGATTGTACACTTTGGATAAATTGTATGCTTTATTAATATGTATCAATAAAATTGATTTGTCAAAAAAAAAAAAAATAGATAAATGGGACCTCCTCAAATTTAAACATTTCTGCACCTCAAAGGAATTTGTCAAAAGGGTGAAAAGGCAGCAGACTCAATGGGAGAAAATATTTGGCAGTCACATATCTGATAAGGATTTATTATCCATGATATATAAAGAGATCATACAATTCAACAATAAAAAGACAAACCACCTGATTAAGAAATGGGCAAAAGACTTGAAAGCACAATTGTCCAAAGAAATACAAAAGGTAAAAAAAACACATGAAAAAATGTTCAACATCACTAGCAATTAGGGAAATGCAAATCAAAACTACAATGAGATTTCATTTCACACTTATTAAAATGGTCACTATTAAAAGGATGGAAAACTACTAGTGTTGGAGAGGATGTGGAAAGATAGGAACACTTATTCACTGTTGGTGGGAACGTAGAATGGTATAGCCACTGTGGAGGACTGTTTGGCAGTTCCTAAAGAAGTTGAATATAGACTTGCCATATGAGCAGCAATACCATTACTAGGTATATACCCAGAAGAACTGAGAGCAGTGACAAGAACAGATATTTGCACACCAATCTCCATGGCAAAATTATTCACAATTGCAAAAAAACAGAAACAACGCAGGTGTCCATCAACCATTAAATGAATAAACAAATTGTGGTGTATACTTACGATGCTATATTATGTAGGTGTAAAAAGAAATGAAGTCGGGTAGCATAAGACAACATGAATGAACCTAGAGGACATTATATTAAGTGAAGCAAGCCAGACTCAAAAGGAAAAATAATATATGATTATCCTATTATGAACTAAATATATCATGTGAAATCATGGAGTTAATAACCAGAAAATAGAATGAGGTTAGAGAATGGAAAGCTGAGGGTTAATGCCGTGCAGGATTGGTAAAAAAAGGTTGTTCGTAAATTTTTGGAAATGAATAGAAATGATGAAAGCACATCATGGTGTTTGTATTAGCAGTGCTATTATATGGGTATGATAGTGGTTGAAAGGGAGAGTCTAAGGTCATGTATACTACTAGAAAAAAAGCTAAAAAGTGTAACATGGGACTGTACAGCATAGTGAACCTCAAGTGAAATATATGAGTATGGGTAATATTGCATATATAAGACTTTTTCTTTGAAACTGAACAAATGTACATTATTGTCACAAGATGTTAATATCAGGCAAAAATACTACCAAAGCATGGACAGTAATTATAGTAATATATTAATAATCTTCCATTAAGGGTAAAAAAAGGAAACATACTAAGTGAAAGAAACTAGACAAAAGGTACTATATATTGTTTGACTCCATCCATACAAAATATAAATACAATTAAGTTAGAGATGTAAACAGAATAGCAGCTATATATGGAAGAGAAAGGATAGAGAGATTGAGAGTGATTATTAAGTGATAGAGTTTGTTTTTTGTTTTATTATTATTATTATTATTATTGATTGAAGTGATGAATGCACAACTTTGTTATTATTCCAAGTATCACTGATTGTACACTTTGGATGGATTATATGTTTTACGACTATGTATCAATAAAATTGATAAAAATTCACATTAAACATCTTTTTCTTTTTGCATATATATAACCCGTCAGAAGAGGGTTAAACCATAGTACATTTGAAATACATCAAGAAATTATTTTTATAAGGAATTCTAAATAAGATGGTTGTTCTGGAGGAATTTTGAGGGGAATTTCACAATGAATCAATTTTAATCTCTGAAGAAATTCCTAGAAAGTTGGACAGAACGACATAACACTCTGTGCCAAAGCACTAGATGACCAAAGAAGATTCCTACGAGAAAGAGATCCTGTGAATGTTTTACAGATTTATTTTTCAGAGACTGAGTTTTCTCTGTTGATGTTCCTCCACATGGGTGGCAAGCAGGTGAAGGCAAATGCACCAGCTGAAGGGGGTTTATGAATTGGGAAATTGGGGTCTTTCCTTTTTTTCTTCTTTGTGTTTCATAATTACCTAAGTATGAGTTGATAATTCAGAACAACTACATGACATACTAGTAACAATTGGCAAGTAAAAGGTAATCATCTGTCTCATAAATACAACAGTTAACAAAGAAATAGAATTCTTTAACAAGAATGGTAACAGTCAAATGGGGTAGGAGATTAAATCACTCACTCTATTCTAGAGTTTTATATGTCAAACTTTTCTAGGGTTTTATATGTCATTCAAAAAGCTAATCAATAGTGAAAATGGATTTATTACTTTAATGCTATAAAGAGGTAAAATGAGAGATCAAAAGTCAAGGAAGAATGAAAAGAATGACATCAGACTATAAGACAGTGGTTAAATAATAAAACCTCTGTGTGTGTGTTTGTGCGTGTGTGTAGTTGAACTGCTTCCACACACATTAGGTGATTTGATGCTCTCAAGAACAACAGTGGGGAAGCGGCTGTGGCTCAATTGGTTGGGCTCCCGTTTACCATATGGGAGGTCCCGGGTTCATTTCCCGGGGCCTCCTGGTGAAGGCAAGCCAGCCCTCATGGCAGGGTGAGTAAGCTGACCCAACAAAGGGAGACAAGCAGACAAAGAAAAATGCACAGCAAATGGACACAATGAGCACAAACAGCAAGGGGGAAGATAAATAAATAAATAAAAATAAATCTTAAAAAAAAAAATACAAAAAAAAAAGAAAGAACAACACTGGGTAGGTAGAACAGGTAATGTTGCTGATAATAATAATAATACCCAGAATAACAGCAGCAGCAACAGCCCTCACTGATCTTTAACCATGTTCCAGGCAGTTGTAAAGCATATTACACTGATGAGGACCCTGAGGTTCACACCATCGAGAGAACTGCTCAGAGCTACTGCAGCCCAAAGCAGCACAGCCAAGACTCAAACGCACTTCTTATCACCCTAAATCCATGTCTTTCCTGTACAAATAGTAATGACAGTTTACTAAACGCTTCTCCTGGCATCCATTTTTCACTAATTGCCCACTGTCCCCCACCCCTGCATCCGTATTTTTGCTCCAGGCATTGCCCCAAGTAGAGCACATGGTCTTAGCCCCATTCAAGGGTGGTCTCTATGGTCGGTCCAGGTGACCCCAGATCTAAGTGGGCAGATCAGAACCCTTCTCAAGAATTCTGTAGCAGGAACTAACACCGATCAGTCTTTCTCTGGGTAGCTGGAGTGTAACTAAGACTTGGGAATTGGTAGAACAAATTTTCATCATGCAGAAATGAAGAAAACCAGACTGTAATGAAAAATGGGAGAGTGAAGGAGACAAGGAAAAAGAAGTAGAAGAGTTCTCAATTGTGAGCCATTCCTGGTTCTAACTCTCCGACGGTGAATTCCGTGAACAGCCTCGGGATCTTTCCAAATGTTTCCCCTTCCTTTTACTGCCTGTAGTGGTTCTCATTTTGGGCAAACCAAATGAGCCTAAGCCTGTATGAAAGCTGTATGACTACGAGCCTATGAAGTGTCAAGGCCTGCTCTGGGACCTCTCGTGTACACTTCTCTAGTATTTCTGTGCCTGCACAGTAGCCCTCTCTCCTGGTAGCAACGCCCCCTCTGTTGGGAAAGTGTTCCTTCCCCACTGCCAGCCACGTGGTTCTAGTAGGAGATGCCAAACATTTCTCCTCAGCTTGCCTACACTTCACTGACATAACCCACCGACTTTACAACCTCCCTGTGAAGTACCATTGGTACTATTCTTTAAATGAGGCCCAGAGAAATTAAATATCTTACCCCAAACAGCAACACCAATAAATGATACAGTCAGGATTTGAATCCAAGTCTCTGTTTCTTTAAATTGTGTACTTGTCCCAAGATACCACTCCTCTTCTTGTGTGGCCTAGAACATCTCAGCATCAACCTATGAGCCTGTCTTTACTGACCACTTGGTGCACACGGTATTAGAAAATAATAAGAGAAGAAAAGCCATGTTTCAAAATGTGGAAACAAACACTCCCTTTGATTAAAAGTGTTAAGTGGCTTTTTTGGGGGGAGGGCAGAAGTATGTGCATGATTTCTTTCTGGAAAACTGTGCAAGTCACATCACCCTGACACACAACTAAAGCAGCATCTGCTGTGAACTACAGAGCAATAATCTCTCTTCTGAAACTCTCTCCCTAAGGTTCCTGTGAAAATGAAGAGGTTGTTTTCTATGAAATTTTACAGAGATAATGGTCAATAAATACCAGGGATACAGTTAAATGCTAGACACAGATATTTCATCTATACTAAAAAAATAAATAAAAGAAATAACACCAAATATGTCCAGTCTCTGTTTTCTCAGCTAGTAAATTGTGGCAGATAACAGTAAGTGGATTCCATATGGAAGCCTTCTTCAAATAAACGATTTAAATTATGCACTGCATCTCAAAACTGTTGGATATTTGTCCACATAACTAGCAATCCACTCCAAGAAGTTTAGATGACCTCACATTATCACAATACTCCCTCAACTTCTAATATTTAATGACAGAAAAGAGCAGGGGAAGGAGGGTCTTTAAAACCTTACAAGCAACCTCTTCACATAGTGGTTTTCAAAGAGTGGTCCAAGGGCAGCTGGGGGTCTCCATTACACTTTCAGGGGGGTCCTCAAGGTCCTCCCTTTTCCATCCTCATTATCTTTGCAGGCTGGAGTTTCTTTCTATGCATCAACCAGTACACATATTACAAGATTGAATGCAGACGCAGATATGAGAGTTAAATTGCCTTCTATTAAGCCAGGCATTAAAGAGATTTGAAAACATATAAAGCAATGGCACTCTTGTCACTAAATATTTTTGTTTTAGAAAATATAGTTATTTTCATTAGAAGATAATATTTATTTTAATAACTAATGGGTTAATTTTAATTAAATATTTTAATTTTTTTCAGTTTTTATTTCTAATGCAATAAATACTGATATATAAACCTACGTAATATTAAAAGCATCTTTAGTGTCCTCAGTAATTTTAAGAGTATAACAGAGCCCTGAGCCCAAAATGCTTAAGAACAATTTATCTTAAAGTATACTGAATATGTTGATGGACACAGGGTGCTTCCACTTTTGGCTATTGTGAATAATGCTACTACAAACACCGGTGTACAAATATCTGTGCAAGTTCCTGCTTTCAATTCTTTGGGGTATATACCAAGTGGGACTGCCAGATAATATGGTAATTCTTTTTTCAACTTTTTTTTTTAAGTTTATTTATTTCTCCTCTCCCCTTCGTTGTTTTCTACTTGCTGTCTGCTCTCTGTGTGTTCTTCTGTGTCTGCTTGTCTTCTCTTTAAGCAGCACCAGGAAGTGATCCCAGGACCCTCCAGAGTGGACACAGGCTGCTCAATCTCTTGCGCCACCTCAGCTCCCTGGTATACTGTGTCTCTTATTGTCTCTCTTCTGTGTCTCTTTTTGTTGCGTCATCTTGCTGCTCCAGCTATCCGCGTGGACCAGCACTTTGTGCGGGCCATCACTCCTGCACAGGCCAGCACTCCTGCGCAGGCCAGCACTGCTGTGCAGACCAGCATTCCATGTTGGCCAGCACTCCGCATGGGCCAGCTCTCCACTCGGGCCAGCTTGCTTTTCACCAGGTGGCCCTGGGAATCAAACCCTGGACCTCCTATATGGTAGACAGGAGCCCAATCACTTGAGCCACATCCGCTTCCCTTTTTCAACTTTCTTAGGAACCACCAAGCTGAACAGATAAATAAAATGTGTTACATACACAGAATGGAATATTATACAGCCATAAAAAGGAAAGGAATTCTGATACATGCTATAACATGCATGAACCCTGAAGACATCATGTTGAGTGAAATAAGCCAGACACAAAAAAAGACAAATATTTTAAGATGAAAAAGTAGGTAACAGCTATTAATGATGGTAGCACAATATTGTAATTAATACCACTGAATTGTACACGTGAAAGTGGTTAAATGGGAAATTTTGAGTTGTATATATGTTGCTACAATAAAAAGTTTAAAAGAAAAAATATATATACTGAACTAATTATTTTTAACAGGACAGAGAGTTCACATTTCAAGCCTAAAATCTTTCATATTACTTTCTAAGTGAAGATAAGCATCATTGGTAACTTTCTATTTTTGACAAGAGTTTTCATGATTAAGTAAATTACTAGACTTTTAAAACTGACAAAAATTGATTAACCCATAAATTTGCATTTAACATATTTCCTTCTCAAATGTAATCAAAAGAATATATTTCTGTGGCTAGTCGGTCATATTTAAAATTAATATGATTAATTATAACTATAACATGCAAAATTTATACCTACCATTTATGCTCTCTATACACACCTAACAACTTCATAACCATAATCAAAGATGTTCTTGAACATCTGAGAAATTCCGGTCAGTGGCATATATTTGTAAACAAACTTTAAGGCACATTTCAAAGGCACCTACAACTTCCAGACCAATAGAAAAACTACTAACTAAGGGTGAAGACAAGTATTTTGGGTTTGGTTTTTCTTTTGGAATATATTATGGTAAGAAAAATCATGGCTACAATGTAACTTTTCAAATCACATAAAATGTTTATTCATACCACTGCTACTAAGATAAGTTTATATGCCTTTTTAAACTTAAGCTGCATATTTATACTTGCAATCAATGCAATTAAAATCCTCATCATATAATCATCAATAACACCTATCAAATGCTGAAATGATCATATCATGATATAAAGTACATATGAATGTATCTTATGAAACAGAAATGCTTCCTGCCAGACAAAATGTTTTAAAAAGGTCACAAAATGTACAAACACAATGTATAAGCATGCTTTATACAGGCAAAACAAAAAGAGAGACAGAATGAAAGCAAGAGTAAGAAATGACTGAGAGACAGAGAGAAGAAATATACTGTCCTTCAGTATGTCTAAGGAGCTGCATTTTTCTTCTAGCTTTGTGAAATAAAGATATATGTTATGAAGTCAAAAAGAAAGAAAAAGGTTAATCATCAATGCACAAGATAATAACCACTTTAGGCTAATTTAGACTGGCTCTAAATTATTCTGTCTGCTTCCATCTCAGAAAAAGAGTGTTTCTTCTACTGTTACCTTCCTATGTGAAAATAGACATTGTAGCCATCTACACAAAGGAAATTTTTTAGATATCTCTTACAAAAGAGAAGGCAGCAATGATGTTACGGTGTTACCCATCAGCTCCAACACTTCAGATAAAGAAAGCAATGCCACAGAGCAGGAAATGCTTGCAAAGTCAAGGAAAGAACAAAATCTAGGCCGCTATCTTCTCATAGAAATTGGCTCCTTCCGCCTTCTGCAAACATGCCAGCTTTTAAAAAGCTACTTGAAACATGGCCTTGTTTGCAAAAAAAGCAATCTTCAAATTATCACTAGCTCTTCAAGGGACATCAGATATTGCCCTAAGTCACCTATATTTTTAATAATAATTACCTAGCCTGCATTGACTCAATCTAGGTTACACTCTTGTATTACATAAAGAAAGGACTGTCAATGGATAAGCTCTGGAAAAGTACCAGTCCTGGCCAAATGCACTCTGCAAAGGCCCAGCGAACATTGTGTCGGGAGAGCAGATCGCTGTACTACTTTTAATGATTGCCTTGTATGGGTTAGACTGAGGAAAGTAACTGCCAACCTTTTAATTCTACAGTCTTTTCCTTCCCTAAGTGCATAAATATAAACTTAGTAATGATGGATAAACTTCATAAACTTAATAATTAAACTGAATAATTTCTCCATATAGAACAGACTACATAATTTAAAGAGTACAACAAAGTACTAACACGAAATTTCCTCTCTACGGATGATTAGCACATTCTTCATTATACAACTATGAAACATACTGAACCCCCAAAATGTGGTCATGGAGATGACACAAATAAATGCTCTCATATCAGAGGGTGAGTGGTTATTACTATGTCTAGAGAAAGGTCTCATAATATCATAGATTCCTATTTTAAGGTCATCTTCCAACCTATTAAAGTGCTACAGTATCACTAAATTCTTAAGACATAAAAGTTAATGTTTTAAATAATGACATTATCTAGAAATAGCTCTATCAGAAAGAAAGAAAAGAAGTGTATAGATAGAGGCTGGGGAAGATTTATGAGTCTTTCTACAAAAAACATACAGCTAGTAAGTTCATGATGCAAAATAATTGATATTCAAGGGTTTCGAATATCCTTGATAATGTTGAAAGCCACAAAGACAACTTTAAATGGGTGTTTCATTTCATCTGTCCCCAAACACAATATTCACAGATTGATTCGAGTTGAACTGGCAATGTTGTGACTAATATTCTGCTGAGTACAGATGTTTGTTTTATGCCCAAAGAGACTGGGAAGCGATCAAATGCTAGATTCTCCTTCATAGCCTGCCTATCTTTTGCTAAAAGATTCAAGGATTTAAAGTGTGGGTTTTAAAGGAAATGCATGAGGTGGGGAACATGGAAATCCCTGTAATTTTTGTGTAACATTTATGTAATCTAAGCATCTTTTAAAATATAAAATTTAAAAAAAGGAAAAAAAAATAAAGAAATGTGAACACTCTAATTTCTGAGATCCACAAAATTTTCTAACAAAGTGTCCTTTGAGAAATAATCTCAGAACAATGTTTTTACATAAGTTCTATAAGTGTATTAAATAATAAAATTTAGGGTTTTTAAGAAAAAATAAATAAATAAAGGAAATGCATGGATTTACTGCATCCCTTCAACCACAGGAAAATCTTATTTTACCCGAGCCAAAGAAACCACTCTCTGTGGAACAGATATAGCTGCATTATAAAGAATAAAGCCTGCATTGAGTGGCAGTGATAGGGCTAACTGAACTCCCAAATGACGGGTTTGAGAGAGCCCCCAGCGGAGGCTACAGAAGGCAAAACTGGAGGGAAGATTCACCAGAGAGCCTGGAAGATTCAGACCCCCAACCCCCTCTGGAGTTAACTCTTTCTGGAAAGGTGCTACTGATGACCTAAAACACCATCTTTTCTGAGTAGTCAGAACACTATGCTTATTCCCAATAAACGTGCCCAGAACATTCCTCCATCTCTTATAAAATGCAGAACACAGTATTCTAATTTCAAAACTTACCTTAAAAGAATCACTGGAGAGGCCAAGAAAATAGGATCACAGCTGGCCCCGTGCCAAGGCCAATTTAGCTCAGTTCATATCAAACTCTCTTACTGTAGGCCTAAGCTTCTTGGCAAATTTGCCCCTCCTGGAAGACGAGCAGCCTCCTGTTGGGAACAGGCTTCCCACCGGTTCTAAGCTGAGGCTGGGCCAGCACTGGCGGTGCTCCTCCCGAGGCTCTCCATCCTCAGGCAGGCTTCTCACGCTCGACTCTCCCCGCTGCACTAAACCAACACGCTGAGCCTTCCAGGACACTCGCTGGCTCTCCCTTATCACCCCTTTACCAAGTAGCTGCAGCAATTGATGCATGTTCATCAGAAGCCGCCTGACCATGTTCTTAGATAAAGCACTCTGAGGGCAGCGCTGTTGCCAGAAGGCCCCGCCACTTCCAGATTCCACACCACCTCTAGGAAGGCACATCATAAATAGCATTACTGCTCACAGAGGACTGTTATTTGCCTTTTAACAGTTGTCAAGAGCTTTCCTCGCAAACCATGGCACAATATTACCTCATTTAATCCTTACCAACAAACCCACGGAATGGATGCAAGCATCATTCCCATTTTACAAAGAAATGGAAGCTTTACAGGGTACAGAGTTAGTCATACAGTGGCAAAACTTAAGCCCTGGCAGAAATGTAGAAGAAAGATTTGGCTGAAAAAACCTTCAGCTCTGAGCAGCCCCAGGATGCCACATCAGCAAAGCAGCCCTGGAGTTCCCAGGAATGTCGCATGAAGGAATCGAGGACACACATTAAGACTGGAGGCCTGCCGTCATAGAAAGCAAATGGGTGTTATGTCCCTTTCCACCTTCTAAATTCTCTTCATCCACCCACATCCACTAATAATCTACTTTATGTTGCTCTTTCATGACTGAGAGTGAAGAAGCACTTATTTATATAGACAAGTGTATAAAGTAAGCAGGTATAAGGTAAGCAGAGACATGTGGACAGAGGACAGAGAACAGCACGATTCATTACAAAGAAAGAAGAGCCTCGGCTTGATATTGGCTACCAAGGCGAAGGAAAGGGATCAGCTGAGGTTTCCTTGTATGTCCCAAGAGAGGGCAGGCGGGAAAGGCTGGGGGTGATCAGACTGACGTGTCACAGAGAACACAGCTTCTCCTGTCCGCACGTAAAGGAAAAATCATATACAGTCAAAATTACACTTGGAAAGTGACAGTCTCTCAGTGAGCTCAACAGAGCTGATTTTCCCTCCAGCAAGGGAAGGCACTGCCACTGCTTCAGGGGACCACCAGAGGTAATCTCCGGCCCGTGCCTGGGCACTCCTGGACAACACACACACCTCCAGCAGTGTGACAGACAAAGCTCAACGTGAGGTGCTCCAGAGGCCCGAGGGGACCAGCAGGAGGGGGACACGGGCAAAGGGCGCGGGCACCTCTGGGGGCACAAAAAAGATGGAATCAGAAGGGTTAAATCTGCGTATGATGGATGGGGTCTGTGTTATGGAGAGAGGAGGGGGGCAAAGGAGGAAGAGGAAGGAAGGAGGAGGGAGAGGGGAGCGAGAGGGAAGGGGGAGCTGAAGGAAGGACACGGATGGTGCCTTGCCTGATCCCAGGCCACGCCCCCCACAGGCCCACCAGCCATTTCCCCACCTTCTGCCCTTTCTGAGTGAATCCTGTTTGTCCTATTTGGGTGGAAACACTGCCTTCCCCCAAACCCACTATTAAGATGCCTGGGTCTTCTGTGGCCTGTGGCCCAGCCCCCTTTCATTAACATTTCATCAGCCTGAAGAGAGTTATCACTCTTCAGGTAACAAATAAGGTCCAAGCACTTCCTGTGCACACATCAGCAAGACCCAGACACCTGGAAGAGAGCACTGCCTACCTGTTCACCTAACTTCCACCAGCTCAGCAGACTTTTTTCTTTACAAGGCCAAAGAGTAAACGTTTAGGTTTTGCGGGCCACAGTCCTTGTTGCAACTACTCCTCTGCCGTTGTAGCACAAAAGTACCCATGGACAATACTTGAACGCATGGACATGGTCTCCTTCCAGTAAAAATATTTACGCAGGCAGTGGGCTGGTTTTGGCCAGGAGGACGTAGTTTGCCAACCCCTGGCTTACACTACTACTCTAGGCTAACTAACCAGAACGTAAGCCATCAGAGCATTCAGTACAAGATCAAAGCAGAGTCCTGACAGTGTAGATGAAAAGCTGGTTGCCTTGTGAGTAGACCCTGCAGAGAGAGCCAGCCTCACAGGAACATGGGATGCTCATACCTAGGGTAGCCCAGTCTCAAATGGGGACCCAGAAACTGCAAGCATGATGCACTTCACAAACCCGAGGATGGATGGGCCCCCCTGCCAGAGGATTCCCTGAAATTTCACCAAAACACCTGCTGTGCCACTTTATCCTCCAAAATTGACCACAACCACAACTTCCATCCTATGGGTCCTGCCAAAACCTTGTTAAAACCCCTAAAAGAAGTGAAGTCTGTGTCCCCTCCCCTTAAGCCTGGGCAGGCTTTGTAATGCCTTGACTATAGAAGTGACAGGATGTGCCTTTCAAGATCAGAGGCAAGACGGCTTGGCCAGGCTAGCCCTTGGGATCAGCCGCCATGCCACGAGGAGGCTCAGGTGACATGGAGAGGCCATGCAACAGACCGAGGTCCTGGCCCTCAGCCCGGCGAAGCCAGCCCCCGGCTGCCAGTCAGGAGGGCGCCATCTTGAGGGCAGACCCTCAAGGCCTCGGTCTAGTCACTGCAACACACACTGTGGAGAACAAAGGTGAGCCCTCCCCACCAAGCTCTGCTTAGATGACAGATTTGTCGGCAAAATAAATTACTGTTGTTGTTTTAAACCACTAAGTTTTGGTGAGATTTGTTACACACAATAGATTCCCAGAACATCTATTTAAGGAATAACTAGGACCATCCTAAAAGCACAAAAGCATTCACTTCAAAAAACAAACGAAAAGAAATATGATGCTACAGACCCCCTACCATCAGTTCCTCTCTGTGCTGGTTTGAGTCTTTAGTGGACCCCAGAAAATTATGTTCTTAAGCTAACCCATTCCTATGCATGTAAACTTATTGTATGTGGGACCTTTTGGTTAGATTCAGTTAGGGGATTTTTTTATTAGATCACTTTTGATGAGACTGCTTCAGTTAAGTGTTTTTGATTAGATAGCAGCACCCACGGTGAGTCTTAATCTTCTTACTGGAATCCTTTATAAACTGAGGACTAAAAGCCACAGACGCAGATAAAAAGTCTCGGAGACAGAAGGAGAGGTCCTGGAACCTGGAGGCTGGAATCAGCGGAGCACAGAGGCAGGGAAAGATGCCTCCAAAAGCTAGGCCCCTGGAGCAGTGCAAAGCTGAAGAGACAAGGCCCAGAGGAGAAGTGAGAGATGAGCAGATGGGCATTTTGCCCACCATGTGCCTGATCGCCCACAGCTACAACTTGATGAGACAGCTTCTCTTGATGATGCCTTGATTTGGACACTTTCACAGCCTCAGAACTGTAACCTTTTAACCTAACAAATTCCCATGTAAAAGCCAACACATTTCTGGTATATTTAATTGGCAGCCTTTAGCAAACTAAAACAACCCCTCTTTCATATTTTTAGTTTCTCTCTTCCTTTTGGCATTAAAAGCATGTCAAAATCACTCCCAAACTAATAAAATAAACAAAACCCCTTGACCTATGTTCTCTCTAGCTTCTGCTCGCTCTCCTTCACTGTGCAGTTAGGTGTCTAGAAAGGGCCGTCTACACTCCAAACCTTCACGCCCTACTCTCTCATCCAATCTGGCTTCTGCTCATAACACTCCATTACCTTTGCTCTTGCCAAGGTCTTGTGGAAATCAATCTGCAAAAGCGGTCCTCCTACCAACCAGACCTCCCAGAGTTTCCATCTGTACAGTCAGTCCCCTCCCCTTGAATATGGGCTGGCCAACGATTTGCTTTTAAACAATGGAAAACAGAAGAAACTACAGTGACTGGGGAGGCCTTGCCACTTCTGCTGAGTCTCTTGGAATACTCACTCTTGAAGCCCGGCACCACCATGTAAGGTGGCCAACTATCCTGACCAAGAGACCATGTGAAGAGGCCCGGAGACCACAGAAGAGGGAGAGCAGCTCAGGTGAGCCATCTCTGCCAAGGCACCAGACATGTGAGTGAAGCCTTCTTGGACCTTCCTGACCTGACCGGCCACCAGCTGGGTATCACTGAGTGACCACAGCTGGTGCCCCACAGTGTAGGAGAATCAACCAACTGAGCCCCACTCCAATGCCTACCTCACAGATAGTGAGTGATTGAAATGGCTGCCTCGATGTCTGGGCAGTCGGCAAGCAGCCATGGACAACAGGAATAGTTGCCAAAGACTATGAGAAAGGATAATTTTAAGGTTTTTATCTGATTTGTCCTTTCAGTGAAATCTCCTATGGCTGACCATTCCACTTTGTTTAAACTGTCTCCTCTCTGCCTTTATGACATTACTCTCTCCTAGTTGCCTCTCTCACTCACTGTTCTTTTTAAATCCTTTGTAGACTCTTCTTCCCTTGTTATCAGCTTACCTGTTGCTGGAGTCTCCTGACACATCGTTCCTGGGTTCTCTCACCCCTCCCAGGGCTGGAATGGCCACCTGCACTAGATGACACTGAGCCTCATGTTCAGCCCAGACCTTCCTCCTCCTAACTTGGATGAACTGCAGACACCTCCAACTCAAGATGGCCACATTAAAATCATCACTGTGTCCCCAAACCTGCTCCACTATAACTGGTTCCAGCTCCTCTTTGTGGCCTCCGATGGCCCCACTAGCTAACATTTCAACCCAACCCGCACTCCTCCATTCATATCCTCCTGCCCTGCTTTGTTTTTTTCTGCTTAACACACCAGCATCTAACACATTAGTATACTTTGCTTATTTAGCTTGTCTATTGTTCAGCCAACCCATAAGTAAAATGTAGGCTCTATGAGGGCAGGGGATTTTGCCTGTTTTGCCTGTTTTGTTTCCCCAAAATCTAGAACAGTTTTTGGCATGTAGTGGGTGCCAATCAAATATATGTTTGAATGAATAAAGGGGTACACTAGGTGCCCAAACCAAAAATCAGGGATCATTTTTATTTACTGCTATCCTGTACTCCTCATATGCCTTGCTGATTCTTCCTCCCTTCATTTCTGTTAATTCTGCCCCCTCCTCTATATATAAATTGGAACAGGGCTACAACTAGCACTTTATAATGCCTATCTTGAATTACTCCTATAGGCACCTACCCTATCTCCCTGCTTCCCTTTGTGGCTTCCTCCAATTCATTCTCTATTCTGCAACCAAAGCCCTCCAGGTCCATCCCCCAGAGCCCTAGTTTCCAGCCATCCTGAACTGGGGGAGGTGGCTAAGATGCACACATGCCCTGAGGCCTCACCACCTTCACCAACCTCCAGTTCCCCTTTGCCTAAAGGATTTCCTCCCAACCCTCAGAGCTTGGCTCAGAGGCTACCTTCTTCTTTGGTTCTCTGTGGATCCTACCCTGGGGCACCTCCATGGTGGCATATGTCGCTCGCTATCCACAGCCCTACAAGACATGTACTCCTTAAGAAGAGAAACTGTCTTGTATCTCTAAAATCTCTAAATCCCCAACACAGAGCACGGTGCTTGGCATGTAGTGGGTATTCAATGAATCAGTTCTGAAGAAGTTTTTCTGCTAGAAAATTCCCTGGCGCTACACATGACTAGCAAGTACTATAGGAACCAAGCCTATCAGGCACAATAGAGATTAATTTTTTTAATAAGCAGTAGCTTATCATAATATCTTTTCAATTCATAATAACAAGGAGAAAAAATTCTTCCTGGTACTCTGACATTTGAAATTCACAGATATTTGTTATGTAACAGACAATGACAGGATATATGATAAAATAATAAATTCCAGAGTATATTTCCCACATTTGTCACTCACTAAAACCAAGGAGTACAATGGGAAGATGAGGCTACTTAATCAAATGGAGAGAGCAGTAACAAGAAGACATCTGGGGAAGCGGCTGTGGCTCAATTGGTTGGGCTCCCGTTTACCATATGGGAGGCCCTGGGTTCGATTCCCAGGGCCTCCTGGTAAAGGCAAGCCAGCCCGTGTGGTGCGGTGAGCTGGCGCAACAAGATGACGCAACAAAAGGAGACAAGCAGACACGGAAAAACGCATAGCAAATGGACACAGCAAGCACAAGCAGCAAGGGGGGGATAAATAAATAAAAATAAATCTAAAAAAAAAAAAAAGAAGAAGACATCTGGCCAGTGGTTGCATCAGATAGGTCCAGAAAACTCCAAACATGTTATGTGAGCTCAGTTCCACAGCTTTCTTCAGTTGAGAAATCACATTGCAGATAATAGGCTCTTCAGGAGGATAATTACTTTAACCAAAATTCCCACAGCCAGCAGAGAGTCCTCGGGCTTCACAAGGAATATCCAAGGTGCCAAAAGGGAATAAAGGGCTAACAAAACACTACCAGTGACTAAGGCATAAAACCTGAAGCAAAGAGAAAAAGCCCAGCTTCAAACAACCCAAAACAATTTACTTTAGTAAGGAGTCCTTATTCCCACAGAAAGGCATTAAGGTTGCACCTGGAAGAGCTTTTCCGTTTTCCTCATCTGTCCTATGCTGAGTCCAGGGCCCTCACGTTAGAGTCTCCCAGCCCAGGGAGAGGCACCGGAGGAATCTGATCTGGGTGACTGTTAGGGCACCTGTATGGCTTAAGTGGGTACTTATCCCTAGAGTAATCAGGCTGCTACATTATCAAACCTTTATCTTAAAAAAAATCTCATTTCTTGGTAAGACCCAAATAAAAAATTGCAAGTATTTGTTGATTTGTTCCTCTATCAATAAGGCAGCACTACTGGTGCTTGGTAAAAGAGAAGGACACTCTGAACACCTTCCTGACTTATCCACAAATGAATATGTCACCTAGCTGAAGTGAAGAAAACAGAGGTCAACTTACAATGAAGCACGAAGCCCAGTCATTTGATCTCTAAACCATGTGTTTGCTTTTAGTAAGCTTAAAGGAATTTTTTTTTTAATTGTTTAAAACCACCTAGGCTGTTTCTCAAGAAGCTTATCAATAGCACATAAAGAAGCCCGTTTGAATTCCAGGAGCCTCTCCCCGCTAGTGTTTTGTTTTTGTTTTTTTTCCCTTTTCTTTTCTTTTTATTTCCCCACTAGTATTTCTTCGCCTTCTACTCTGATGCAATAAACATAAGCCTGCACCCATAAGACAACACATGCTGACACAGATAACTGTTGGGCTAGGGATGCCCTGGACTGCCTGGGGCTTGTGTGCCCCTACATCCTGCCAGGCCCTGCCCACTCTTTCACCCAGGCCATTGCTCAGGGCTGCTTCTGTAGCTGGTATCCTTAGAGATGAGTGAGCACCTCTCCTCCTGCCCTGCTCCACCCCCACCACCTAGCAAAGAGTAAGGCTCACTTACTGCTTGCTACAAAAGCCTTGGGTGCCCCTGTGAGGATGCCTCAGCTCAGAGTGCAGCTCATTTGTGAGGCAAACACATGGCACATCCATCAGGACCACAGCACGTGGTCCCTGTGAGGCTTGGGGACAAGCAAAACCGACACAAATATGCGGATGCTCCTGCTACTTGCTGGGCCAAGCATTAGAACCCCTTTATCTCTGACCCAGGAGTCTTTTGTCTTCTGTCAGCATCTGGGAAACAGTAACAGGCTAACTTATCAGTTTGTAAGTAGTATAAAACCAAATCCCAGACCCAACAATAATTCTCCTCAGTGCTAAATAAAAATTTGCAACTCTTTATTGTATTTTCCTTTATTTAATATCCATTTAATAGCAAGCATTATACCAAGGGTGATCAAAGCTCCCAATCTGCAAAAGATAAGCCCAATTTATCCCCTAACTGCTGACCTACAGTTTCCCATCAAGTAAGTGCCTCCTCTCATTCACCAAAGTGCCTTGGTTTCTACATTAAATTATATGATTATTCTAGTTATAACCCAAGGCACAGATGTAAGATTTTTGCAAATACATAATCGCTTAAATTTTTCTTTGTGGCATTTTTCTTTAAAAATTTTTAAAAATAAAAGGACACAGATACCCTTATAACAACATGGTCTCTAAAAAAATCAAAAACAATTTCAATTCTTTCTTCTAAAACACCATTTCCCTCAAGAATTTAACCCACTATAATCATGTTTGGCAAATAATAGGAAGATAGTTTAAAATTCTGTATCCTCTTGATTCAATATGATGATGAATACTTGTTAAGTGCTTTACTGTTGCATAGCACATTTAAACATGCACTAATTTTCATTTTTCCTTTTAGGAAATCATTATCCAAACTGAGAATGATGCAAAAATCATAAAATTGTTTATTTCATTAAATTGTATGCTAATGCTTAAACAAAGTTCCCTCCCCTGACAATGTTCTGGGGGTAAAAAAGCATCTCCAAGGAAAATAATGAGGCCACACAGTGAAGCTGTGACTCTGCAGATTCTGGGAAGCCATCCAGTTTCCACATCCTTGTGTCTGCAGCCCCATCCAAGCTGGGAATTGGAAAGCCTTCTAAGAGGCAGCAAAGAAACCACCTAAGTGGAGTAGTCCTTCATCAGACCTTCCCAAAGGGCAACCCAAATATTTCACCTTTCAACAGCTTTATGCCTACTCTCAACAGGTCCAGTGGGAGTAAGGTCCCTGCCATGCCGATTTCCACAAAACCAAGGGCAGGCGCTCACTCTCCTCAGTGCCTTTGACGTGGGAGTCCTCTGGCTTACACACTTCAAGTTGAGCAGCCAAGCACCAGCTCTCCACCAAACTCCCCCTCTTACCCTCCCTGCATCCCCACACACACACTCCAAGATCGCGCAGTTTTGAAAAAAGTCACTCACCACAAGCTATGGTGATCCCTGCCTATAAACAAGGAAGCAGACCCAATGTCTGCAAAGCAGGCACTAAATTCAGTAGATTAGGCGCTATACAAAATACACCTTCAAGGAGGATAATCCCAGAGCAAGTGAAAGAGTTATAGCACAGGCCTCAATTTACAACCTGCTTCAGCCCTGCCTAAATGTCAAGTTAACAATAAAAAGAAATATACCCCATTCTATCACTTCTAAAAACTAAACTGTGTTTAAAAAATAATAAACCTGACAGTAGTGGACTCTTCAAAGTAGAAACATTTTTTTCTAAGAGACACACAAACTACTGTTTTCTTTAAAAGAATGATCTTCAAAATTCATAGCAGAAACAAAAGTAGAAACAGAAAGTTTGTTGTTGTCTCTTTTTTTAAAAAAATTTTTCTAATTTTTTTGTGGTCCATGTGTATCGGTTGTCTTCAAAAGCACCGAAGTAGAATAGAAGCCCTGGACACCGCCCATAAACAGCCGGCTGCAGCTGCCCCACTTTCACATCCTTCTCCCGCCTACATCTTTCTCCAAATCCAACTCTGGAGCCAGACTAGCTGGGCTCACGTCCAGCTCTGACTCTTAATCCAACTCTGTGGCTTAGGCCAGTTTCTTATCCTCTGTGCCCGAGCTCCCTCAGGTGTGAAATGCTGATAACGACAGCACCCACCGCAGAACACCCTCATGGATTAAGGGGCTGACAGACGCAACGTGCTGGAACACAGCCTGGCACACAGGTGTTGGCTAAAGAATTTTCATTTAAAATACCTGTTATAAAGAGAAAATAAAATCACTCAGCTCTCCCCTTTGACACATAATCTTTAGTAATAGATTTCCACAATTGTGGTGCTTTGCAGCTGTAGGTACCCCGGAAAAAATTTAATCCATTTCTGTGGGTGTGAACCCATTGTAAGTAGGACCTTTTGATGAGGCTACTTCAATTAAAGTGTGGCCCACCACAATAGGGATGGGTCTTAATCCTATTACTGGAGTCCTTTATAAGTGGAATGTAATTCAGAAAGATAGAAAGTTCTGGAGGCTGGAAGTCTCCAATCAAGGTGTCAGCAGGACTGTCCTGCCCCTGGCTGCTCTAAGGGAGAACCTGCCCTTGCCTCTTCCAGCTTCTGAAGGCTCCAGGCATGCTTTGGCTTGTGGCAGCACAGCTCTCACCTCCCTCAGTCCTCACACAGCTCTGGTGTGAGGACTACATCTTTCCATTCCCTGCCTCCATCTTCACCTGGCCTTCTGCTCTGTGTTTCTGTTCTTTCCCTCTTTTGTCTCTCATAAAGACATTTGTCATTGTTTGTAGAGTCCAACTGGATAACCCAGGATGATCTCATCTCAAGATCCTTAATTTAATGATATCTGCCAAGACCCTCTTTCCAAATCTGGTTACATGTACAGACTCCAGGGGTTAGGATGTGGGCATATCTTTTGGAAGACCACCACTTAGCCCACTGCATTGGCACGGAGAATAGGTGCTCGATAAATACTGATTTTCTATCCTGTCCCCCTCCCCCACCTTTTTGCAAAGTGTATTCATTAAGAAGAAGGGAGGGGGTGAGGAACAGAGGCCCAGGAGATTTATCTTAGGTAAGCTGGGCAAGAATTGTAAGAGAGAGAAGAGAATGTAGATAGACAGACAGACAGATAGAAGGTAGATAGATAGATAGTAGATAGATGACAGATGATAGTTAGATGGGTGGTAGATAATAGATAGATGATAGATATTTAGACAGATAGTTAGATGATAGATGGTAATGATAGATGATACATACATGATGACAGATGATAGAGGCAGGTTCTCCCTAGAGCAGGTTCTCCCTAGACAGTCCTGCTAACACCTTGTTTGGAGACTTCCGGCCTCCAGAATTGCTAGAGAATAAATCTTTTTGCTGAAGGCTTTTTGCTGAAAGCCACCCAGTTCACCTTCACCCCTACATTCACTGTGCAAGGTGGGAAGCACCGTGACCATGCTGCAGTGAAGTGGCTTTGTGGGTGTGGCCCTGTACAGAGTGCCACAGCTGCTGTCCAAGCAGAGCGCCCTCATCGCAGCCATCCTCCCTCTGATACAAGTGAACTGCCCCAGCAGAAGGACCCACAGGGGAGCTGGGCCTCAAACTATCTTGTCAGATGCCCAGAACACCCCTCCAGAACTTCTACAGATTCTCACCTATCATCTGTCGCTAATCAAATTGGTTCCCCCTGCATTAGCAGGTCTGCAAAGAAATACACATAGGAGCCAACATGAAATCACTCCTCTGTCGCTGTGTCTATTTCACCACTAGTATACTACTTGTGCCTTGTATTGCAAATTAATATGTGCATTTTATTTGCTAAATCAAGTTTTGTGAGTCAGTAAGAAAAACCCACTACCATTAGATAGGTGGTTGTTAACTGCAACCATGTTCAAATGCCTGAGCCTACCGCAGTCCAGCCCCCACTGAGATAAACCAAACTATTTACTTTCCTGTGAATACATCTGAAACCATTCAGGATCTGTGCCTATCTCAGGTTTTCCTCTGGAAAATCATCTAAGTCTCCTAGTCTCCTTCAGGGCATAGCCTCCTTGATTTCACTCTTCTCTCCACTCCTAAAGCAGCTGCACCCTCCCTTTGACGCCTGCATTCTGCATTAACTGCTATTCAGTTTTATCTTCCTTTTTGTGCTGGGAGCTGCTGCCAGGGGAGGTTGACTCTTTCCACATTTGCAAATTCAACATGTAGCATTGTGCCTAAACCACAGTTAGCGTCAGCAAATATTTGTGGGGCAGATGGATACAGAAAACTGTACAAATAAAGAAACAAATGTTCTCTTCTATGAAATTCCCAACAGCTTAACTATATACAAACCACCAGGGGTACGGTTTAATGGGCAATGGGGTGTCATTCTCATCCCTTCTGCAGAAGGTCTGGGTTCCAGTGAAAATTCCACAGACCCACTCATCTACTCACCTTCCCAGTGACATACTTTTTCACATCGTAAAGTCAACAGGTTCCCACTTTGACCATCACCCACCCTTCCCCATTGTCATTTCCTTCAACACCACCTCTTCAATTACAGGCATTTATCGCCAATTCTAAAACATGAGGCAAAATGAAATTTTTAAAGAAACATGAAATCTATGGAAAAATATTCAGAAGCAAAGCTTTCAATTAATTCAATATTTAAATGAAATTCATTTCAGAACCAATTTAATAAAGCCTTCATATTTTGAAGTTATTCCCAGTAATATTCTAAAATGCAGGTTTCCAAAAAGATTCCACTTTAGTGTGTTTGAAAAATCTGGGTTGCTACTATACCACAATGGAACTTTGATCTGATGAATTAATTCAGATATTCATATAGGAAATTCAAACATGGACTCACCGGCACACTCACGGGTAGCCACCTGGATTGCTGCAGCAGCCGCAATCACCACTCTAACTGTAGGCTTTCTGCCCTCGAAACCACTGTCACTGTGTGCCCCTGAAATGCCTAGATAACTGTCCCTTCCTTAGTACAATTTCCCAGTGCCATAAGGGCCACGTACAGGCTCCTTTCTCGGCTCACAAAATGCATCTGACAGAGCCCCCTGCCTACCTGGCCAAATCCATCTACATGCCAGCCAGACTGCTGTGGACTTTCCATGCTCTCTCCCACCTTCCCGCCCTTTTCACCTGGCTGACTCCTACGTGCCCTACGGGTCTCAGTTTAAGTGTCCCTTCCTAGGATGCCTTCCATGACTATCCAACCCCTACCCTAAGCTCTGTAAGGTGCCCTAACTGTGGGCTTCCTTAAGATTCTACTCACGGCAATTTTTCTTTTCATCTATCTGTCTGGTTCAATAGACCATAAGATCCTGGAAGGCAGAGCCCCAATCAATATTCTTTATCACTGTACCTCCCATATCTGGAACAATGCCTACGGCATCGGAGGTAGGTAATAAATACTAGTCTAATGAGTGGGATGACAATGGCTTAACTTCAACAGCAAAGATGGAAAAATTGAGAAGCATGCAAGTAGAACTTGGTGGAATCCAGGAGAACTTGGTAATAGAACAGCTATGGGCAAGAATAAAGAAAGAAGGTCTAGGTTGACAAATCCCACCTTGAGCAGTAACATGAGCAGCATCTTTTTTAAAGAAATAGAGCTGCAAATTCAGGGGACAGGGTAATATGTCTAGCTTTAAATGTGTTGAAGCTGAGATGCCTGAGGACATTAGTCTAGAAGGTCTTGGCTGAGAACATACCATCTCCTGCTCGAGTTGCCAGAGGCGTCCTGGTACACTGAAACTCCAAACTCTCTCCCAGGCCCAGCCAAACGTTGCATGATCCAGCACCCTTTCAAGCCCCACCACACCCCCACCATTCTTGAGCCCTCTGACCTCAGGCTCTACCAATCCTTCCTTCCCATGGTGACCTCCTGCCAAACACAGTGGTTGCCTTGTGTTCCTCAGCATGCTAAGCCAAGGCCTCCTCAGCATCTCAGCCCCAACCTTCTCAAAGCTTCCCACTTCTCATCACACAGGTTCGTTTCAAGTACCACCTCCTCATGGAGGCCCTCCCTGTCCATGACAGAAGTCACCAAAAGTAGTCCTCCACAAATTTCCATCACATGGGTCTGCTCTTGTTCCATCACTAAACACTAGGTGAAATTCTGTTGTTTGTGGGCTTTGCATATTTACTGTCTGCCTGTCTGTATATACATCGTCTTCCTTGCCATCACAGCCCCAGCACTCAGAACTGCGTCTGGCCCTGACTAACAGCTCAACAGGTCTGCTGAATGAATAAGTGATTGGATGAATAAAGGTAGCAGCCATATGGGCTCTCCCACCTTCCCACTGAAATCTTGTGAAAATGCAAAGGGTGACACTAAGTGCCCACTACACAAGGAGACTGGAAATACTAATTATCTCACAAATTCCAGGAAGATGTTCCACTAATCGAAGGCAAACAAGGAAGCAAAAATAGAAGAGAAATGCCAGGTGATAGATTCCACCATTTTCACGCCCTCCCATCTCAAGGGTCCAACCCTGACTGATCAGCAGTAGCACAGTGTGGTGCGGTGTGGTGTTTGTTCTTTAGTTGGGTATCATTCATTCATTTATGGAAGAAGTGATATGTTCACCTGGTTCAAAAACCAAACCAATATACTGAGGTAAAAAATACTGCTTCCACTCCACCTCTATCCACTCCATTCTCCACATCTCCTACACATGCACTCTCACACATGCACACAGATATGCACTCACCTCATATACACGTACTCACAGGCACACACATTCACATGCACATGTGCACACATGCACACAGTCACATGCATGCGCACACATGCACAAATGCACACACACACACCCCTTACTGGTAATTTTTCTAAGCGTGTTCCTTTTGCAAGTTTCTTGTGCAATCTGTATACACACCATTTCACATTCAGGCTACTATAACTGTAGAATAAAAACCTCCAATTAAAACTTTAGGATTAGACATAATTTTGGAAGACATTCCCAAATTGCTTCCATAGATGGTGTACCTTTTTTTTTCTTTCCTTTTTCGAGGTATCAGGGCCGGGAATTGAACCCAGGACCTCGTATGTGGGAAACTGGAGCTAAACTGCTGAGCCACATCGGCTCCCGAGCTGGTTTTTTCATTTGTTTTTAGAAGGCACCAGGAACCAAACCCGGGACCTCCCGTGTGGGAAGCAGGCACTCAACCACTTGAGCCACATCCACTCCCTGAGTGTGTACCGTTTTATCCTTGGAAAATATTTAAAATAAAAATACCTTCCAAGATCCAACACCTAACATACCAGATCAGAATTTCTAAGAGTGGACATTAACGAATGGACTTTTTAAAAACAGCTCCCCTTGTGATTGTGATGATCAGCCAGATTTGGGAGCTGCTGTCCTCCCTCAGAAAGGAATAGCCATCACTGCTCAGAGAAAGGCAGCCACTGCTTTCCTGGCATGCAGGCCCGTTTACTGGGGCTGCCGGAGCTCTGGCCCCAGAATATCTTTCCACGATTTCTCTTCTTGAATATATAAAAATATTTAAGAAGATCAAATACAAATACATATATAAATTCATATGTTTAAGTAAAAATATGCACACATATACATATTCTTATATCCTCATGGGATATCTCTGGAAAGAAATGTACACATAGTTAACAATGATTGTCTTCTGGGAGTAAAAGTGGGTAGCCAGGGTTTGGGGTAGAAGGGAGACTTACTTCCCCTTTGAATTTTGTACCAGCTACATGGATGACCTATTGGAAAAAAAAGTTATAAAAACTCTCTCTTCTTGCAATGAATCTGGGCCCCAATAATGCTGTGGTGGTTTTAAAATATGTCTGTGAATGTCTTGACAACTCCTCACATCAAAAGGTGAAACGAATTCCCTACGCAGTGAATGCAGGCTGGGTTTAGTGACTCCCTCTGAATCAAGAGAACTTGGCAGAAGTGATGCTATGCACTTCCAAGCCAAGGTCATAATAGAAGCGCTTCCCCCAGGCTTGCTCTCTCTCAGATCAGCCCTCCGGCGAAGGCAGCCAGCACGCTGTGGTGACACTCAAGCAGCCTGTGCAGTCTGTGGAGGGGAACAGGAGGGATCCCAGGTCAGAAAGAGACGGACTAACTGGACAGAGACATCGTGGGAGACAGTGAGAGGGAGGAGGTGAGAGCTCTGCCAGAGCCTCAGCCTTGAGAGGGAGGATGGACAGTTCTTTATCAGGTAGAAAATAGAAGGAAGCAAGATGAGACACACACACGCAGACACTTAAGAGGCAGAAAGGAGGCAAGTTGATAAGTGCAAAGCAAAACATCCCATGCTTTTTGTGGAGTTAGAGTATGATAAGAAGCTTAAAGAAGAGATAAAAGTTTACAACAGTCATTAAAATATGGGAAAGAGAGCCGACTAGACTGCAAATGAAAAGAGGTTTCAGAAGTACCACATTCAAAAAGGTTAAAGAATTCACGCCTTTAAAACAACAATCTTCATTCAGAAAAGCAAATGTTTAACCACACTTCAAGATTTCCCAGAAAATATTTCATAACTTTTAAAACTATTAATATTCTTCCACATGTTAAGCCTTAAGTATTAGTTATGATACAAATTCGTTGCTTATGGTGTTGAAAGGCAAAAGGGGTAATCTAACATTACTTTCAGAAGATCCTGCCTGTTTTAGTTTGCTAAAGGCTGCCAATGTAATACAGCAGAAATGGGTTGGCTTTTACAATAGGGATTTATTAGGTTAAAAGTTTACAGGAAGCAGATGTGGCTCAAGCAGTTGAGCACCTGCTTCTCACATGGGAGGTCCTGGGTTTGGTTCCCAAGTCTCCTGGAAAAAGACAAAAACAAACAACAAGCAAAACCAATGAGGAAACCAACTCAGGGGAGCTGATGTGGCTCAGTGGTTGAGTGCCAGCTTCCCACATATGAGATCCTGGGTTCAATGCCCGGCTCCCAGTACCTCAAAAAAAAAAGGCTTACAGTTCTAGACCATGAAAGTATCCAAAATCAAGGCATCATCAAAAGATGTTGTCTCACCAAGTTGCAATCAAGTACATGGCAGGGCAAAATGTCAGTCCACTCATCTCTACCCTCTCCTCTGGGCCTCATCTCTTTAGCTTTGGGCCTAGCCTCTCAGGGGACTCTTTCTGTAGCTCTGTGTGCCACTGAATCCAGTCTCTGGCCTCGAGGACTTCTCCTTCTGTGTCTGAGGCCTTTTTTCTGCATCTGTGGCTTATTAGTCCTCTGTTTATAACGGACTCCAGTAAGAGGATTAAGACTCACCCTGAATAAGGTGGGTCACATCTTAAATTAAGATCCTACTTGCCAAAAGATCTTACTTACAACGGGTCCACACCCACAAGAATTGATTAACTTTAAGAACATAGTTTTCCAGGGTCTATACAGCTTCAAACTATCACACTTCCCTATTCCTAAATTTCTCTCCAAAAGACCAGATGAACTCAGTTCCCATATAGCCTATCTGCCAGTCTTTTAATTACTAACATTATCTTTAAGAAATCACCAAATTCTCCAATCTTCCTTAAATAAGTTAGAATTTGAGCCAATGCCCCAGGTAAAGGCTTAAGTGGCACATTTAAGTTGTTTCAACAATCGTTCCACAGGTCCTGTCATACCAGGGCACCAGGACAAGCATTTCCTGAAGGTGCTTTCAGTCCAGTAGGAGCCATAAGCCAGGTATATAAATAACCATAATACAAAGCAGAATGCCATAGATGGAACTACAAAGAGCACAAGTGGAGAAGAACGCACTTAACTGCAGCTTGGGAATCCAAGGTTTCAGTGAAGAAACTGTATTTCAGTTGAGCTTGAAGAATGGGAAAATTTTCAACAAGTAGAGAAAGGCAAAAAACATCTGAGAAAACGTGAATCCTGTGAGCAAAGGAACGGCAAGGAACAGGGTTTACAGCCTTAGCGTGGATGGCATGCCACAAACGTTTGGGGAAGTAATGGCTGACTGGACACAGTTCTGTTTGTCTAGAGTCAAATATCAAGGGCTGGGAGCAATACAGCAAGGTTTATTCATTCTGCAAATATTTACTGAGCACTTATATTTGCTAGGCACTGTCCTATGCCCTGAGGATACAACAGTGAAAAAAACAAAGTTCCTGTCTTCATGGAGCTTATACTCCAATCAGGGACATAGACCATGAACAAATATACATATAATACATTTGTCAGGTAGTGAGAAGCGTTAAGAAGATCAGGAGGCCTATGTGATAAGGTGGAATTTGCACACAGATCTGATGAAACAAGGGAGTGAAACTGATATATCTGTGTGAAGAGTGTTCCCAGCAAAGAGACGTGCCAAAGTCCCGCACGTGGTAGTTATTTGTTAGCCTGTTCAAGGAGTAACAAGTAAGTAGGGGAATAGAGCAGTAAGTAATGGAAGATGGAAGGAGGTAAGGTCAGGGAGGTAGAAGAACGCCCACTGATGGAAGATCCTGTAGATCATGAAAAGGACTTTCATTTTATTATGAATGAAATGTGAATGAGATTGAAGGATTTTGAACAAAGAAGAGATCCTAGAGGAGCAAGGCTGGAAAGAGGAAAGCCAATTAAGAGTGTACAGCAGTGGTCCAGGTGAAAGATGGTGGTGGTCAGCACTAGACACCAGCAGTAGAGGTTACAAGAAGGTGCCAGATTCCGTATACCTTTCAAAGGTAGAGATGCCAGGATCTGGTACAGACTGGAGGAGGAGGAAAGAGAAGAGTCAAGGATGGCTCCAAGGTGTTTGGCCTGAGCATACTCAAGAGAAAATAAGGCTGGAAATACAAGTCCAGCCTAATCATACGTCATCTCCAAAATAAAGTGTTGGCAGCCACAATGGGACACAAGGAAACATGAGGTCCCCACCTAAAAGAACTCGGGCAAATCACGAATCATGTCTTTGAGCTGCTGTTTCCTCATTTATCAAATTAAGTCAATGGCGAGGATTTTTTTTGTGCTTCTCAAACTAGGATACTCATAGGAGTCCTCAAGCCATAAAATAATCTTTGAAACCTTCCCAGAAAGCTCACTGCATTAACAGGCCTAGGTGGCAAATTCTATTTACAAATTATATTTATTAAAACAAAAAACTGATACATTATGGAGTGGAAGATAAAACTCTGCCTGATTATTTACATAAAAGTCAGAGTCGATGGGAACAGAAATGGGTTTGCTGACCAGCAGTGGCACACTTTGACAGAAGAGTTTGAGAAGTTCTGGCTTAAATGGTCTCTCTGGGCACCTCTGCTTTAATATCATATGTTTTAAACACATTTTTTTTACTGATTTTCAACCTTTAGAGTCATCTAATGGGCAAAGCTCTGAAGATGTGGTTGTAATTATAAAATAAAATACAATTTTTAACATCATTCACAGTGGTCCAGTGTAGCTGATAGAAGATGGCCTGTGGGCATGGTAGAAGGTGGAGGAAAAACCAGGGGTGCAAAGATTCTAATCTTGATAAGTGTGGAGACAAGAGAAACTGCCCAAAGATGATGGAAAAGAGACAATTAATTATACTAGAAGTAGTATAAATAAGGATAATTCTCATCTTTCCCATTACAGATAGTATATGAAAATTGGTGGAAGCGGGTGTGGCTCAGTGGATAGAGCCCCCGTTTACCATATGGGAGGCCCGGGTTCGCGTCCCGAGGCCTCCTTGTGAGGGCACGCCGGCCTGAGCGGTGCGGTGGGCTGATGCAGCAACCTCATGGCAGGAAGCGGGTGTGGCGCAATGGATAGAGCACCCGTTTACCATATGAGAGGCCCTGGGTTCGCTTCCCGGCGCCTC
>JAQZBX010027031.1:0-12313 GCA_029593785.1 Cabassous unicinctus
AAGTGCTAAAAGCTACTCAGTTACATTAAAATCATTTCAATTAAATTGTACAAATTAAATGCAATTTTTGACTTAAAAAGATTGAAATGTTTATCCAGCATAAGTTGTTGATAATATGGATAAACAGATTTTCTCAGACATTGTGGGCAGGAGTGTATTAGGTAAAACCTCAATCTATTGCATTTGACAATAAGTATGATGATCAACAGTAAAAACACATACTAATTGACTCCATAATTCCAATTCTAGAAACTCATTCTTACACAGATACAAAAACATTGTTATTGTATAATTAAATGTCATAGAAAAAGACTGGAGTCAACATGAAGTGAATGGGATATACGAATTTTAGTAAAATTCTTTTAAGGTATATTTTACAGTATAAGGATAACTGGGAGATAGTTCTATATGGACTGATATAGATAGATTATGAATATGCTAAATGATAAAATGCAAACTTTTATGCACAGAGACATATACAAGCATATAAATATAATATCCTTTTATTTCCAAAAAGTATCCTTTAAAAATCTTAAAGATAGTGTCAGTGACTGGCCCTGAATAGTAGCACTGGGAAATTTGGTTAAAGATGGGTAGAAGATTTGCATTTCACTTTGTGCCATTTTGTATGTTTTTTTTTCCTAATATCTATTGTTATTGTCCTTTCAATTGTTTCATTTTAAAACATAGATACATTGTATATTAAAAAACCATATGTAATGCAAATGAAATTGAATGAAGAGGACAGTGTGCATATCATTAAATATTTTAGCTAGTATAATAAAAAGAGTGAACATCATTGACAAGAATTTAACTAAAAATAAACCTGACTGAAAACATAGTTAATATAGATCTTGCAGAAATTAAACACCATATAATTCATTAAATTTTTATTCATTGTTATATATTAATTTTTGACTAGCCAATATATATGCATTGCAATTTTCTAGGTAGATTGATATACTAGACATTACATATCTTTCTTTTTAGTAAGGGAATTGCCATCAAAAATCCCAATTAAGTAGGAAATTATTTAATTGTGATTATGATAAATGCTTTGAAAGAAAGTAAAAGGTATCATATTTAAGGTGATTTATGGGTTCTAATGAAGTATTTCATTAAAACCAAATTTTTCTCTTTATTGAAGATAACACACTTATTTACTATTTATATGAATTTTCTTCTCCAGAACTTCTTCATAGCATTTGTCATCTCTGAATTTCACAGATTATATATTAAAGGGTTTAGCATGGGGGTTATGACTATGTAAAACACACTCAATGATTTGTCAATGGGGAAGTGTCTAGCAGGTCTTGCATACCTGATAATACATGGAACAAAGAAGAAGACAACCACAGTGATATGGGAACTGCAGGTGGAGTGACCTTTCCTCCTCCCTTCCTGGCTAAGGTTTTTAGGGAGTGCAAAATGACAGCATAAGAGATGAGTAAGAATAGAAACACAGTACTGCAGATCAGCCTTCCAATGACTGCCACTAAGAGGCCAATGACATAAGTGTCAGAACAAGAGAGTTTCAATATGGGGTACAAGTCACAGAAAAATTGATCAATGACGTTGGGAGAGCCCAAGGACTTACTGACAGTTACAGTCCCAAAAATGAGTAAGTTGCCCACCATGGTCAAAATATAGGAGAGTGAGAAGATAATAGAAAGCCCTTTCTTTTCGTTTGGATTCTGCATGAGGCCCAGGAGGCCAAAATAAGTCACACTGTTCCTTAGATCCATCTATTGTTTTATAGATGCTGACTTCAGATTTAGAGGCAGTTTACCTATAGTCAAACATTTCAGTGTGTTATAAGTTATTCTTTTATTTACTCATTCAGTCAAAATGTCCATACAGCATCTATTTGTGCAAACTTGCATTGACAATGTTCCTATCCTCAATGTTTGGAATTATAATTATGGGGAGAGAACAATACAGACAAATGTAATCTGTGCCATTTTAAATATATTCACATGATGCTAAGAATATACAATTTAGAAATATAAACCAAACTAGGGTGACGAAAGCTTCCCAGAGTAAGTAATACTTTTGCTGAGTTTAAACAGTAAAGTGAGAATTGACTAGAACAAGAAAGGATGGAAGGTGACCATTTATAAAGTCACAAAGTTCTCTACTTAAGCACCCATATAGGTTAATTTACATAGGTAAAGTGGATTTAAAATTATGAAAGGAAGACCACAGACTAAAGTTCACTGACCTAGTTTCTTCATACCACACTGAAACTTCCTTCTTTGCATCTTTGGATGGGATTTCCTTCTTTTGCTGAGTTATAAATGCAGAAGCGACACATTTTTTATAACCATCCCCTATCTCTTCCCTAAATTTCAAACCTATGTATGCAACTACCTAATGAATATCACTGATTGAATATCCAACTGGTGTTCATAAAACTAAATTCTTAATAATCCACACCAAACCTATCCCTCGTCTCATTAAATGGCATGATCTTCTATACTGTTTTTTAGAACAAATATCTTATAATATTTTTCACTCTTTTTCTTCTCACATTACTTACTGATATCTTCAAAAACATTCTGTGACGTCTACCTTCAAAATATACTACAATTTTGACTATCCTCACTAACTCTCTGGTATCTCTTTGGCTTATCACAATTAGCCTCCTGCCAGTCCCTCCCATTTTACTCCTGCTTTCAACTATCTATTCTCCTGCAGCAGACCAAGTGATTCTTTTTAAATCTGGTTTAGATAATGCCACTTACTTTTTCAAAATTCCTACAGTGGATTCCTACACATACTATCTATGCAATTTATCCTACAAAGCCCCAGAAGATTTTTATCCAGGTTACCTCCCCAAATTCATTTCTTACGACTCTCATTCTGCTTGAGATTTTCTGTTACATCTCAAATATTCAAATTGCTTTTCCATCTCCTTATCCCACTGTTCTATACACATGTTCATTTCAATGATCAGAAACAGTTTACCTGTAAACCAATTATAAATATTGAGAAAAGGTGTAATGTAAACTTAATGTTTTGTTTATTCATTCAACAGACAAATAATTATAGAATACTTAAATTGTGCCAAGCTTTTCCAATAAGGTAGACCCAGTCATCACAGAAGATCTACTAACTCATTTAATCTCAGAGTTTACTCTAACGGGCCACATAACCAGAGGACAGAAATGATGGTAGTGACTGAGGAATCACCTTTTCACCGTTAGTCTCCTAGTTTTACAGATGGAGGTATTCCTCTTGAAGTTAAGAGATGACTGAACACATCTAAAATTTTCTTTGCTCTTCTCCTGTAAAGTTTATCATATAAACCCTGACCAGCAATGTTTTCACCTATTTTCCCTCTTGTTTAGCACTAATACTAAACTTTCCTTGAGGAATTCAGCAAGTTGACTATTATATCTGCTTATATATGTCTCTCTCGTAATTCAATTGCTTTAGTTTATGTCATAAAAATTAAAACGCTATATTGTATTGTCTCTTTATATAAAGCATGTTATTAATAAGCAGCCAAAACAGATACTTTTATTTTACTGAAAGTGTCTATCACACTCATATTTAAGGAATATATATATAATATGTTATAATAAAACAATTTCTTAGACCACTGTAATTATATTTTCCAAATCAATTTGCAAGGCCTTAAATAAATGGCAGTCATAATGCTGAGTCATAAGTTTGCACATCTGTAAATAAGACTAATGATAACTAGCTACTGAGTGTGAATATTTAAAATTAATGAGGTAAAGTATTTGAAAGCATATCTAGTACAGTGCTTGGACAAAAACAGATGATCAATCTTTGTTTTGTTATAGCATATCTGAAGTCTCAGGTGCTACATATTGGCATGTATAAGGTGATATTCCTCTGAAATGCAGAAGAACCTGATGAGAAAACTTTCCACTGATTCCATTTAAAATAGACAAAAATATTAATGAAAGGAAAATAAATACTTGTAAGAACATCTATCCTGTGTTGTGTAAAACTATGCACCTGATGCTATGTGAATGCATATATTATACACATTTAATGTGAGAATAGTTAATGTATCACAATTATTGTGTCATAATTTATCTTTAAATTATAAGTATTGCTATCGTAATTTTAGTTCAACAAACTAAAGCTCAGAATATTTTGTTATTTTTATCCAAACCACAGATTATTAAGGGACAGAACTGGAATTAGAATCTAAGTTTGATTGATTTCAATGCCCGGGGAATTTTTTTCAAAATTTCAAGTGATACAATTTCTCATGAAATAGATATTCCCACAATTGCATGTTAATAGTGGAAATCGTACTGTGCAATTGTGTGGATATCTATTTCACAGGCAATTATATCACTTAATTTAATAAAGTCTCATATCTACATAAGAAGATACCACCTAATGAGGAAAAAAAATAATAGATGTGTTTAAAGGTAATTTCAAAAAATTACCTTTCCAATTTCTTGCCTATATCATATTTGATATGGTATAACTAGCTGTACTTGAGAATTTGAAAGTATATTCAATGCGTTTTAAAAGATACATCTACTTTCAAAATAGTTCTCGAAATAGTTATGTAAGTGCTTAAAAGATACATCTACTCACCAATAGGGCAAGCATCACTGGACATTTTATTCCTTCTAACCCCATTCTTTATCATTGAGTCCTGCAATTGGAGTATATCCAAAGCTGTTAGTTGCTTAATTATATTTACTTGGATTTTCCACAAAATTTTAAAGGAGCATCTGTATATAAAGATGCTGCTAGTTTACCAATTACATAGTTAGGATCAAGAAGATGCAACACAGAGAACAAACTAATTTCAGAACCATTGTGAGTTTATTGTTGGTCAAAAATAATATATCAATAAGTCATTCTGTTCCAATGATGATGAATTCATCATTTATTTCTTCACTTTGCCATAGCAAGTTTTACTTTATTTTTATTAACACTTAATTTATTCTACCTTGAAATATTGTTAGTTACATTATAATTTTATATCCAATTTACATGTAAAAACTAATTCCTTGTTCAATTATTGATTATGTTTTCAACAAATATAGAGCACCTATACTGTGTCAGGAGCTATGCTATGAACTAGATATATAATCGTTAACAACAACAAAAAAAAAATCAGGAAAAATAACCTGCCTACATTTACCTTATATCCTTGTAATAGAGCCAGGCAATGAGCAAGGGAATGACTTAATAGAGCACATGCAGTCTCTTGTAAGTGTCTTAAGGAAACAAAACAGGGGACAGTGCTAGAAAATAAGAAGTAGAAATCTACTACGGATGAAATAGTTAGAGAAGGCCATTTTTAAAAGGTGATATTTAAACTAAGATACAAAGGATGAAAAGTTGCTACCATAAAAAGAACTATTCCAACTTTGAAAAGATCAAGGCACAGAAATATCACTGTAATGGGGGGAAACAGGAAAGGGAGAGAGTACAAAAGCAGGGGTTTCCAGCATGCATCACACTGTACTGCAGGACATTACAATGTTGGTAAGGAATTTGGGTTTTATTTTAAGTTCTTTTAAAGTGGGAATAAATAATATTTCCCAGGCATTTATTTTTTAATTAAGGAAGGCCTCCACCTCACCAAACATCTCAAAATTGAGGAAGAAAAGCTTCTTATGAATTGGTATGGAATCATAGGTGCTCTGTGCCAGGTTCAGAACTAAGCACAATGTCTGTCATAAAAATTATTCAGTAAATTTAAATGATTATAAACATAACTCTAACTTATCAACTGAGATAATGTTCCTCCTCTCTCATTTTCTTGTGGTCCTTTATATCTGCTTTTTATCCTCTGTGTAGGGAAAACAAAGACAAAAATTCCCTTCAGTTTTGCAGAAAGAAATGTCTATAGGATAAAACAAAAGAATTCTGAATGCTCATGCCCAAGCTATAATAAACATCATTCCAAAAATTTTTGAAGGCACCCTGCACATTTTATTAGTTTCCCACATATTGAATAGTTTCCAAACATAAAATTGAAGAAACTTTATTTCCAAGTCCTCCTTGCCTCTAGGATATAGACATGTGACTTGGGTTCTGCTTACCAGGTACACATGTTCAAAATCTTTTGTTGGAAATTAGTTATACCAGACTGGGTGCTAGTCAAAACTCAAAAGAGCCAGGGAGGCACTGAGGTCATGGAGAGTGGTAGCAGCTTCATCAATTGGCCAGTGTTTAAGTTTCCTAATTGCCAAAACAAATACCATGCAATAAATGGGTAGTAGAATAAGGTAGTTATAAATACAACCTATGACTATATGACCAGTTATAGAAACAAGGACTAAAATAGCCATGAGTGGATTTCCTTGTTTTGTTATGAATATTTATATATATATATAAAGCAAATATTTTTGTTTTCTTTCCTATTTTATCACCTTATCAAATAACGTAAGTTGTATTAACTTTATGTCAGAGTATTTAAGTTATAGGATATCAAGTTTTAAAGTGTTTTCTGAACTTGGAAGTACTAAGACTTGCACCCTCTTCTGGGAAAAAAGTTAATGTGTTTCCAGTTGTAAACAGGACAACTGAATATTGTCAGTTGAAAATATGTCAGTGTAGTAGCTTGATGTTGTATGTACCCCAGAAAAACATGTTCTTCAATCTAATCCATACTTGTGGGTGTGAACCTTTTGTGAATAAGACCCTTTGATGAAGTCAGGGAAGGCCTTAATCCTACTACTGGAATCCTTTATAAAGAGAGTGAAATTCAGAGAGAAAGAGAGCCATGGAAGTAAGAAGCTGAAAACAACAAAACATGGAAGAGAAAGAAGAGACCAGAAGATTATACCATGTGCCTTGCCATGTGTAAGAAGAGCCAATGATCACTGGCAAGAGGTCTTCCAGAAGAATTACTCACCTTGATGATGCCTTAATGTGGACATTTTCCTTGACTCAAAACCATGAGCAAATTAATTCCCATTGTTTAACATTACCTGTTTCATGGTATTTGCTTTGAACAGTGTAGGAAAGTAAAACTGTCTGTTATTGTTTTTATTTAGAGATTAAGTATGGTCTAAGGAGATGTATATGGGCATGAAGTTGACAAAAAGTGATTTGTGGTGATTTGGTTCTTATGTCAACTTGGCTAGATTATCATGTCCAGCTGTTTTATCAAACAAATACAAGCCTCATAGTTACTGTGAGGAGAATTTGTGGATTTAAATCTTCAGTAAGTTAATGGTATCTATGGCTGATTACATCCACAACCAACTGAGGATATTGCCTTAAATAGTGAAGGAAGAATTCTCATCCAATCATTTGAAGGCCCTGAAAGGAGAAGAGATGATTTCTGAAGACAGACGGGAGATTTTCCATCTCTACTTCAGCCAGCCAGTTTCTCCTGGCTAGCTCAAGGAATTCATCGAAAACCTCATGAGCGTTCCCAGCTTACAACCTGCCCTACAGCATTTAGGCTTGCTTATCTCCTCCTGTGTTCTGTTTACCTGGAGAACCCTTACTAAGACAGCCAGTGGCAGCAGGGTTTGGTGGCAGCAGTGGAATCAGCACCCTTAGCTTGCTAGTCCTGTACAGTTGAGCTTCTGCATGTGGCTCTTGGTGGCTCAAACTTCACTCTGGCTGGGGCCCTTCTAAAGATGGTTAAGATACTTAATATTATTTAATAAATACTTTCCAATTAAATTAATTACAGGTGATCTTTAGCTAAGAACTTTGATGCTATAACAAACCAACCTAAAATTCCCCATTTCAATGTATACCAAGATTGGAATGCCATCAACTTCAGAATCATTCCAGCTTGTAAGGGTCCCTTAAAAAATCCAATTGATATTAAAAGGATTAAATGGAGATGATGGCCAATAAGTATTTATTAAGCATTTAAACTACTCTGTTCCAAACTTGGTTTAGGTGATACAGATGCAGTAGCAAAAAAAAAAAAAGGCCCAGCCTCTATTTTCACAAAGTTTACACTCTGCTTGGGATAGATTTTAAAAAGCAAATAAATTAGATAAATCAGAGTTTAAAAATACTGCAGAGCAAATATAATGGGTGATATGATAGATAGTAACTCAAGGAGATAAAGAACGGCTTTACAATGAGTGCTTAATGAAATTTGTTCAATCTGTGGGGCATTTGAACTATAGTCTGGGTAATGATGGCAATTCAGCAATTTGAAGATCTAGAGTAGGAGGAGCATTTCAGAAAGCAAGAAGAGCTAGAAAAAAGACCTGATGGTAAGAAGAAGTCTATTGTAACTGGAGAACTGTAAACAAGGAATAGAATAGTACTGGAGGATGTCATGGAAATCTTTCTTTGAATGGAGAGCAATTACAGGCCATGAAAAATTTAGTTATAATTTAGAGCAAATTTATTTAAGAGGATAACTTTCCTTCTAAAAATCATCTTATTCCACACGCTTCAAGTAAATGCAAGGGCTTCTACCTTTGGAAAAAAATGGTGGAAATAAAAATAAATTTAGGTCATGAAGAAGAAATGTGGAGATCGATGGCGCTAGCTGCAAAGGAGGTTTCAAATGCCACCAAAAAGAAAAATCACATGAAAGGACAGTCTGCTGGGTAAAGATGGTTTGTCTGAGTACTTGTTATATTTCCCATCTTGATTTTATATGATCTGAATTAATAAGAATATGGATAAAGTTGCTTGGTGAACTTCAAGTTGGAAAAGAGGAGAGTGGATAATGATACGCATTCAGGGCAAATAAATATCCCCTCCCCTTAACCATAAACACTTCTCTAATGGTTTTACTCATGTTGTTTCAGCTCGATGTCTCTCATCCTTGAACATGGGCAGATAAACTCTGCATTTTTACTTTTGACTCTTCTTTGCACACTCTAAAGAGACCCCCTGCTTCCAAATCACTTACTGGCATATCACTTGTTTCAATTCGTTAACACTTTTCACTCTGAATCTATGCTATTTTTGTTTAAATAAATTTACTTGTTTAATGCCTATGTCTCTCAACTAGAAAGTGTTCTTTACTCTGCTATATGCAATTAACATGAAAAATGACCTAGTGCTTAAGAGTACAAATTCTAAATTCAAAATATTAAATTTAAATCCCACTGCAGGCATTCACTAATAGAATAGACCTTGGTTACATTTTCACATTTTCCATGCTTGAATTAATTCTTCTAGAAAATAGAAATAACAGTATTTACTTCAAGAACTCTTATGAGGATTAAACAAGGCAATAGCTTTCTAATGTTTTCTAATTAGTATTAAATAAATATTAGCTTATACTACAATTATTAATTATCATGCTGCGTTTTTCTTATTTGTCCCAAAAATTTCATTAGATTTTGGGGTCTTTCATAAGTTCATTGTGGTACAAGGGACATTCACATCTTAAGATGAATTTTTAGACTTTAATCTCATCCATTTTGCATTAATTTTATAAGGTTTGCTCTCAGAATTCTGAAAGTTCCTCACAGCCTCCTAATGTAATGTTTATCTATAATTAAATAATAAATAAGTCATAGCATTTCTAAAAAGTTGGACAGAAATGGGATGTTTATGAAGAAGTGAGAGAAGCAATAAATTTGTGACAATTATTTGGCACTTACTGAATGCCAGGCACTTTTCTGGATGATTTGCACACATTAGCTCATCTAATGCTTAATATAGCCCTATGAATTTTGTACTACAATGCCATTGTACCTACGAACCAGGATAGGAATAAGACAATGTTTGTAAAATCCATGCAGTGTTGCCAGAACTGGTGAGATGAAATTCAATCCTAGACTGTTCATTCCAGTCTAGTAATCCTTTCACATTATTTGAAACTCTGCTGTCTACAGTACCTCCAGAGGCCAAATAATATCCCTAAAAGTCCATAAAGCCCTTAGTTGAATTTCACAGAAAAAATGTGTTATATAGGTTTGTTCATACAAAAAGGTTTCCCTTTCACCTATGGAAACAGGGACAAGAGCAACATCCACAGAGTTCCAACTAAGAGAGGATGAAGTCCTGATATTTCCAGAAGAGATATAAGCCTATATCTTCCCCAAATAGAATGAGTCATAGCAGTAATTTTTTTTTCTTTTAAAAAACAATAAAGATATGATCTATGTGTTGGGCATGGTTATAAGCACTTGAAATACATTATACATTAGCCCACTTAATTGGCCCAACCAGTTTGAGATGGGTACTATTACTACCATTTAACAGACAAACAACAACAACAAAAAACTTCCTTGCTCAGGTCACATTCAGACCAGAGAAATCTGACTCTAGGGTCTTATAAACATTGCACAATTCTACTCACTTTGAACAAATATTACCGTTCAAATCTATTCATATTCTGAGAATCTGCTTGTTAATATCGGGTTCATAATAAAATGTCTCTATTACCATTAACATGATATCTCAGGAGAAAATCAGAACCCAAACTGAATGAGCTGTAAGGTCTTGGAGCCAAAAGATCAATGGAGATCTGAAAACCAGGGGAGAAAATCTCAAGAATGGCAGAAGAGGAGCCCATTCCAGTCCTCAGGAATTCATACAAGGCCAGTCAAATTTCAGAGTATTCTTCTAAGTAGGGAGAGAGAAATTATGACTTTAAGAAAAATTTTACATTAACTCCAATGGTATCTACTACCATTTCAGAGATTCCAGTAATAAGGAATGTTTACAATAACTAACATTTGAACAGCTAGTGTATTAATACTTTGCAAGGATTATTTGATTTGATCCTAATAATATCTCTATCATTCCCTTTGACTGAAAATGCAAGAGATTGTGTTTTGCCAAAGTTCACATTATAAATGCCAAACTAAAATTTGAACTCAGGACTGTCTTAAGCAGATTCTATGCTCTTAAACATTATATTATACTAAACCCTACCACGATTTCCTTTAAAAATGCACATAAGAAATAATATATAATATGCCATCTGGATATCAAAATTGTAAATACGAGGTGCTCAGAGTGAACTACCAGTGAATTTAACAATGAAAATGAATTTTACACCAAATAATTCAACACAAAGAAATGATATATACTTCCTTTGGAGACAGAAAAACATAAAGAAATAATTAGACCAAATGTGGTAGAAGATTAGAAAGTACAGAAAGAGAAGATGGAGAATAAAAATCCAAATCTTTTTGGCTTTACAGAATATTTTATTTTTGTCTTACAATTGTAAATGTAGTGAAATTGTATGCATTATTTATGAAGATTAGAGAGTTTCATTGTTCTCATAGCTTCTTCTATGAAGGGTACTTACCGGGAAAGACCTTCATAAAACAATATCTTAATAGGTTGAGGATGTGAAAATAATCTTTAACACTATTGTTCAAATTGTGTGCCAAAATCATCTACTTCAGTAACATCTGTGAAATTTGCCTAAAATGCAGATAAATCATTCCAAAAACCATCTTTAGGACTGTTTCTTGGGAATCTTAATTTTACAAAGAACTATTATTCTGACAATAAAGGCTGTCAAATTAACTTGCAATGAATTATTTAAATGGGCTATTTTTATAAAGATAAATAATTTCCTGCTGAGTCGTTCCTCCATAGGCTTGCTTATATGCCACCATCAAAGTAATGTTGCCATGTAGTTTTCACTTGGTCCTAGTCAGAGAAATTATCTTCTCTTCTCCTAACGATAAAGGGATCCAGTTATTTTATATGGCTGCGATTATTTCCCAAAGTAAACTTTTGTCCCATATTACCTCATAGCACCTCTCACAACTGTGTTTCTAAGATTGTTGATCAAGGAGTTTAATATGGGAGTTATGATAGTACAAAACACAACTACAGCTTTACCATGGAAAAGGTGGTAAGAAGGCCCAGATACAGGAACATGCAGGGCACAAACAACAAGATGACCACAGTGATGTGACAGTACAGGTGAACAGGGCTTAGAAACTCCCCTGTGAGATCTGAAATGTTTGTCGGAAGACCACCTAAGAGACAATCAAAACAGGAAGTTGAGCAGATAGCTGAACCTGACATTGGCAACAACAGCGATCAAAAGTATGGGTGCCCCTGGAGGCTAGTTTCCACAAGGGCTAGTCACAAATGAGGTGGTCCATGATATTGGGGCTACATAAGGGCAGACATATTGTGAATAGGCTCTCATGTTAGCATGGACCAAGCCTCTAGCCCAGGCCTGCTCTTACTGGAGACCATAACTTGTCATCACATGATGGCTGTGCAGAGCAGGAGATGGCAGATGGCTACATAGTGATATTAGATCATCAGTGTGAGAAAGATGATCTCAGCAGCTCCAAAAAGATGCTCAGCAAAGGCTGGAGTCATACATTACCTGAAGAAGACAATTTTTTTTTTACAGCAAGTGTATTATCTGGCATTTTAGTGGTCA
>JAQZBX010027031.1:12413-28204 GCA_029593785.1 Cabassous unicinctus
TCATCACATGATGGCTGTGCAGAGCAGGAGATGGCAGATGGCTACATAGTGATATTAGATCATCAGTGTGAGAAAGATGATCTCAGCAGCTCCAAAAAGATGCTCAGCAAAGGCTGGAGTCATACATTACCTGAAGAAGACAATTTTTTTTTACAGCAAGTGTATTATCTGGCATTTTAGTGGTCATGGATGAAGGAAAGCAGCATTAAATAATAAAAATAAGTAAGATAGGAAGAAAATGTAAAGTACTACTGAAGAGAATAAAGGAAAATGGATAAATCAAGTAAAGCTTGCTTAGTGGATAAGAATTCTTAATTCTCTAAAGATATAAACCCTACCTAAATTAATCTTTGTAAGTAAAATCTAATTGAAAATATAAACTGAACATTTGTACTGTGACTACACTAGCTTATTTTTAAATTTATATTTAATTTAAAACATAAGAGTAGGCTCAATTCATAAAAAGAATAGAAATGAGTGATTACTCATTATCAGATATCAAGATGTACTATATGTGGCTCAAACAGTTGAGTGCAAGCTTCCTACATATGATGTCCCGCCTTGGTAACAAAAAAAAAAAAGTATGATAGTGCAAATTCAATTACATTGTGTATTAAGTGGAATATTAAAAAAAGATTAATGGCAAAAATTAGAGACCTTGGATTTGAAATCAGTGGTTAAAAGATTATCACACAACTATAAAAAATAGCCATTCTGAAAAACAACTGAAATTCAATTCTTATCAAATTCTTTCAATCAAGATAAAGTCCAGATTGATCAGTAGTTGAAATGTAAAAGATATCAGCAGAAAACATTTGAAAAACAATGAAATTCAAAAAATAATGTGGAATAATATTTGATAAAATAAAAGTAAGGAAAATCTTCCTAAGGAATATATAACAATGACATATAATTTTGATAAATCTTTTATGTAAAAATTAAAAAAAAAACTACCTGACCAAAGAATTTATACATAGCATAAAAAGTTGAAAATAAATGCCCTGGAAATATAATAATAACATTTTATAAAAGAAACAGGAATAATTTAATTAGCACATCAGAAAAATCAATGTGGATGATATTAACAGTGAAGAAAATAGGTAAAATGTATTAACAGACAATTCACAGATAAAAAATGCAAATAATTTTAAACATATGAAAAAGTTACTCTAATCTAAAGATCTCAATTAGAGAATACAAAATAAAAACAATTTTAATAATTCATCATATTATCAAATACTATAAATATATATCAAATGCTGGTTGTTGAGAATGGGAATAAACAACTATTTCACAGACTAGCAGGATTGTGATTAGTACAACCTCAAGAATGGCAATTTGGCAATCACTTTTAAAATAAACATTTTAAATACATGCAACAATTGTTGGAAAAATCCATTTCGTGGGACTCATATTTTTATGTTTTCAAGAATTGATATATTTATTGTGGAATTATTGCTCATAGAAAAAGACTGGAAACCTTAATTTAGTAAATCTGTTTGAGGTCTTTATGCAATAAGAGGCTAAGGGAAAATAATTAGGAGTACATGGACATGGGCTAATAAGGAAATAGCTTCAAGAAGTTTATGACTTAAAAGTAAATTTTATGCGTTCAGACAAAATGCATATACATATATAAATATTCTATTTGTTAAGATTATTACTTGAACAAACTTAAGAAGCAGAGGAAAGTGATTGCCACTGTATAAGAGCTTTGTGACTCTAGTTATGGATGGATAGGAGACTGATGTCTCACTTTATGCCAATTTGGGTGTTTTCCATGTTTACTATTTATTATTTTTAAAGTTTCAATTTTTTAAAAAATGTTAAGTATTAGATGCATAAAAATCATGTGTAATGCAACTGAAATTAGAGAAAAAAGCCAGTCTATATAGCATCAAGTATTTTAAATAGTATAATAATAGATATAAATGACAAGAATTTAACTAAAAACAAATCTATAACTGAGAAACAATATTAAGGATAATGCAGGAATTAGTTAAAATCATTGCAATTATGAAATTTAAAATCAATAATTCATTGCATCTTATTTTCGACTCACTGCAATATATTCATAATGCCTTCCTAGGTGGAGTGGCAAACAAGACAGTATTGAGCTTACATTCTATTAAAAATATGGAAATGGCAATCAACAGCCCAGTCATATCTCTAGTTTTAATAATTTCTTCAAAGGAAATGAAAAGGTACATTAGAGTTAAGGTAACTTCTGGGTCCCAATAGAATGTTTACTAAAGCCAAATGATTCTCCTCATGGAAGATACTGCATTCATTTATCTCCCGATATGACTTTTCTTCTCCAGAGCTTCTTCATAACATTTGTCGTCTCTGAATTTCTCAGAGTATATATTAAAGGGTTTAGCGGGGGTTATGACTAAAAAAACAGGCTTAATGATTTGTCAATAGAGAAGTTTCTAGGAGGCATTGCATACATGAAAATACATGGAACAAAGAAGAAGACAACCCTAGTGATATGGGAAACACAGGTGTAGAGGGTTTTCCTCCTTTTGTGACTAAGTTTCTTTTGAGTGCAAAATGACACCATAAGAGATGACTAAGAGCAGAAACACAGCATTGCAGTTCAGCCCTCCATTAGCCACCACTAAGGGTTTAACAACATAAGTGTCAGTACAGACAAGTTTCAATAAGGGGTACATGTCACAGAGAAAATGATCAATGACATTGGGATGACAGTAGGGGAGCCCATGAAGAGAGATCAGTTGAATGCTGAGTGCAGAAAACTCCCAATCCAGGACACTATTAGTAGCACGACACACACCCATTGACTCATGATAATCAGGTAATGCAAAGGCTTACAGATGGCCACATAGCAGTCATATGCCATGGCCAACAGAAGAAAGACCCATGAACCATTAAAGAAGTGCTCCAAAAAGAGTTGGATCATACAAGCTTGGAAATATATTGTCTTTTGTCCAAAGAACAAGGCTAAAATCAACTTTGGGATAATGACTGAAGCATAAATGACATCCATAAATGATAAACTAGCAAGAATGAAGTACATAGGTGAGCCCAGGGACTTACTGACAGTTACAGTCATGATAATGAGTAAGTTGCCCACCATGGTCAAAATACAGAAGATTGAAAAGATAATAGAAAGTGGTTTCTGTTCCTTCTGTGCCCAGGTTCCATATTCTTTCATAGGTATTGATTTCAGATTTTAGAAGGAGTTTATAAAACAGTGATGTATTTTAAATGTATTTTAAGAATAATATTTACTTTTTATTCATTCAATCAAAAATGTGTAAGCATTTATTTCTGTCAAAACAAACATAAACATTGTAATTACAAATTTGGTTAAGATTTAATTTTCTGCTTTCAGTGATTTGATACATAGTAATAGGATTAGACAATGCAATGTACTATTAAAAATATCTTCTTGTGATGATATGGGTGCATATTGTAGGAATATCTAAATATAGCTTAGATCAGGGAAGAGTTCCTAGAGGAAGCTTGTTTTTGGTTTGTTTTAAAGAATTGATTATTGGCTAGAACAAGAGAGGATGAGAAGGGAATTCTATGAAAAGGTGTACTATGTATAAAGTCACTACCATGTAAACTTTAAGACCCATTTAAGGTAATCTACATGTTCAAGGGGGTACAGTTAATAATGAATGAAAGGTTATAGACCCAAGGCCACTGACCTGGTTTTCATCTGAGCTCACTGAAATCTCATTATTTTCTTTGCTTGGATTTACGTGCTTGTCCTGACAAAAATACTTAAACATCCCAATTTTGTGACTAGATTCCGTATATCTCCCCTAATTTTCAAGATTTTACATGCAATGACATAGTGGATATTATTAATCACATGTCAAACTAGTATTTTCAAAACTAAATTTTTAATTTTATGCACTAAACCTATCTCTTCCTAGATATTCTTTACTCATTAAATGAAACCATTGTCCTGTTACTGTTCAAACTAATTATCTCATCCTTGTATTCCACTAACATCACTTACTGATACCTTTAACAAATCCTGCTGACTCTACCTTCAAAATATATCACAATTCGTATCATATTCATGAGCTCCCTGATACTTCTTTGATCCATTGCAATAGCTTCCTGCCTGGTCGCCCTGCTTTCATTCTTCCCTTTTAACAATCCATTCTCCTGCAGTAACCAAATGATTCTTTGAAATATGATTCCAATGATTCCAGTCCCTTGCTCAAAGACTCTATAGTGTAATTCTATCATAAACTCAACAGAGTACAATCTTCCTTCCTTTACCTACAAGACTCTAGAAGATTTGGTTTCAGGCTACGTCTAGACACTTACTTTTACAAGTCTCTGAATTAATTCTAATCCATATTTATTCTATTACTAAAATACACAAAAAGTTTTTCCATCTTTTTAGTTTAATCTATTCTTTTTATATATCTTAATTTCAGAATTCAGAGGCAGTTTACTTACAAAGTAATAATAGTTAGGGAAAAGTGTATTGTAAGTTTAATTTTTAATTTATTCACTGAATTGACAATTTTCTATAGAACACCTTTATTGTGTAAAGCTTTCAAATAAGTTAGATACCAAGTCATCACATCCACTAACTCATTAAGGCTTAAGGATTACTCCAGGGGCCACATCATCAGAGGACATAAATTTTGGTAGTTGACAGTTACCTATTTGCCATTTTATACTCCTATTTTTCTAGTTGGACATATACCTCTTGAGGTCATAAGATGGCTAATGATTTCATTTGAAATTTTATTTTATCTATTCATGTCCATATCATTTATTCTGATTAAAAATTACGTTCCTAGTTTTTCTTCCTCTTGTCAATGAAACTCAACTTTCATTGAGGAAGTCTCTGTTTAGCAAATTGCCTTTTATGTTGGCTTACAAATGCTTCATTTCTTACTCAATAGACTTAATTAATATCAATGAAACCCAAAAAGCCAATTTCTACTGATTTTTTAATAAACCACATTATTAGTATGCATGTAGAATCTGTTTCATTGTACTTAGTGTATAGCACTCATAATTTAGGAACTATCCATGTAGAAAAATTTCATGATAAAATATATTCAAAAACAATATAATTTTCTAAATCAAATGGTGAGGCCTTAAATAAGTGCTAGTCATCACTCTGACTCATACTTTGCACATTAGTAAAATGAGATTAATATAGCAACTTACTGAATTTTTGTGAGCATCTAATAAGCTAAAATGCATGAAAACATATGTAGCACATTGTCCATAACAAATTGGGAAATCAGCCTACCATTTTTATAAAGTATGTGAAAGCTTAATTTTTAGTAAACTGCCATATAAATAATACATTTATATCCCTCTGAAATGTAGAACAGCATGCTAAGAAAAGTAATCTTTAATTCCATTATTTCCAATGAAATAGACAAAATAAATAACAAAAGAAATTATACCCTCGCAATAACACCTATGATGTGTTATGCAAAACTATGAATCAAATGTTATGTCTGTGATTAAATTATATATACCCTTAATCCTTCCAGTAATAAATATTATTATTCCCATTTTATAATTGAAAATACTGAGGTTTACAGTAGTCAGTTACTTTTTTCAAGGTCACATATTTTTAAGAACTAGATGGTATGTAATTTAGATTGATTTCAAAGCACCTGTGTGTCCAGCAGTAGTTTTTTTCAACTTTTTAATTCTTATAAGTTCAAGTGACTTAAATTCTTAGATAATAAAAATTAACATAATCACAAAGCTTGGTTTCCACTATTAACTATTAAAATCTTACTTTTTGAAACCTTGTTCAGACTCTAAAGGAGACTTTTTAATGTATAGGTAAGTACCTGGAAATTTATTCTCCAATTTCAGCATAACCACAGAAGGAAAAAATCTGCATTTTCACTTGGAGATAAATTTGATTTCCAATACCTATGCCTATCCACGTACTTCACAGGCTTTTCTTAGTATTCCAGAAAATTATCATTTAGACTGTGCATCTATTTGAAAGGAATTCCATGATGCAAAAAAAACAAAAAAAACAAACAAAAAAAAAAACTTCATTTGTTAAGATAATTTATTAAAAAGGGAATCAAATTCTATATCTACCTAAGGTGTTAGAGGTACAAGTTTATGAGGGAATTCTTTCCAAGTAACTTGTTTTCTGAAATCGTTGATAAAGAATAAGCATCAATTCAGAATTTGTCTATCTAATACTAAAACATTGAACTGGCCAAACTAGTTGTACTTGAGATTTTGAGAATTTTGTTATGGCAAAAAGTAGACATGTTTTAGATTTTATGGGTATTACACTGACTTTTTTATATCATGTATTAAGTGTAATAAAGCATCTCATGAAGTAGTTATAACAGTTTTTTAAAGGATAATTTTTTCTTCTTTATTGGCAAAGAACATTGGATCCTTTGTTCCTTTTTAATTTTGAATTCTACAATTGGAGTATGTCCAACATTATCTGCTTAATTACATTCTCTGGGATTTACTACACAATTTTTAAAGAATATAAAAATATAAAGAAGCTGCTAAACCAGTTACTTAATGAGAGAGGAACACCATCTCACACCTTATATAAAAATCAACTTAAGATGGAATAAAGATATAAATATAAGAGCCAAGACCATAAAGACTTTGAAAGAGAATGTTTGGAAACATCTACAGGACCTTGTAATAGAAAATTATTTCATGAATTTTACACCCAAAGCATGAGCAGCAGAAGAAAAATAGATAAATGGGATCTACTCAAAATTAAAATCTTTTGCACCTCAAAGGAGGTTATCAAGAAAGTAAAGAGGCAGCCTATCCAATGGGAGAAAATATTTGACCGCCATATATCTGATAGGAGCCTAACATCCAGCATATATAAGGAAATCCTACACCTCAAAAATAAAAAGACAAACAACCCATTTAAAAAATGGGCAAGCCTTTTTAAAAGACACTTCTCCAAGGAAGAAATACAAATGGCTAAAAAGCACATGAAAAGATGCTCAACATCACTAGTTATTAGGGAAATACTAATCAAAACTACAATGAGATATCATCTTACACCCATTAAAATGGCGGCTATTAAAAAATAGAGGACTACAAGTTTTGGAGAGGATGTGGAGGAATGGGGACCCTCATCCACTGCTAGTGGGAATGTAAAATGGTCCAGCCATAGTGGAGGACATTTTGGTGATTCTGTTAAAAACTAACTATAGAATTGCCATATGATCCTGCAATTCCACTGCTGACTATATAACCAGAAGTTTTGGGTTTTTTTTTTATTTTTAATTTTTTTTATTGTGGGTAAAAATCTAATTTTTCATAAGACATACCAATATTTGTAAAATGATATATAAATATATATGCATATATGTGCATTTGTTTACATAGACCACATTTCACATCATAGACCACACTCTCTCCCACCCAGTTCTGCATGGTATATTCTGATGGAAAATGGCCTACATCCGTCACCGCTACGTCATTCAGGACAACCCTCAAAATCCCAAAAAATCCCCTGTATTTCAACTGCCCCTCCTCTCCCTGCCCCAAAAATGTCCAGTGGCCACTGGTTCCAACTCACTGTTACAATTTCTTCCATTGCTTGAATCACAATATGTCTACAACAGAACACCACCAAGTCCACTCTAGTCCACAACTCCTCCCCCAGTCCTGAGGGGATTGGGATGGTGATGTCCACTTCACCTTCAAGTGAGAGAGCGATTATATCCCATGGACACAGTGGATGGGATTATCTTGCCTGCAGTGGCAGGCTCTCTCCATTCCCTGGGATGGCCGTTGCCCATCTTTGTCTCCTCGCCAGCTTACTTGGATGAGTCCATTGAGCTGTAGGGTAGGAGTTGCAGCTCCACCGAGTATTGAAAGTAAGGACACGAACAGATATATGCACACCTATGTTCACAGTGGCATTATTCACTATTGCCAAAAGTTAGAATCAATCTGAATGCCTATCCACAGATGAATGGATAAACAAAATGTGGTATGTACACACAATGGAATATTCCTCAGCTGTAAAAAGGAATACAGTGCTCAAACACGGAAAAACATGGATAAATCTTGAGGACCTTATGTTGAGTGAAGCAAGCCAGGCATTGCAGGACAAATATTATATGACCTCACTAATATGAATTAAGCAAATTGAGCAGACTCATAAAGCTATTGTCTGGAAGATAGGTTTACAGTAAATAGAAAAGGAGAAGAAGGTTGTGAACAAATGCCCATATGGATATAATCTATGATAAGGTGGAAGTGTGTAATTGGGCATTGAAGGGATATGACAGGAGGGTAGTGATATTATTGGGTTGTGTGGTGCAGATTTGACAGGAGGCTAGAGCAGAGAGGGTGGTTTGGACTGTCCATGGAACTGGGGGAAGGGTTGGGGAAGGGACCAGGTGAACACTGGGGATTGACAGCTGTATGGTTGAAAGTACAAATTTGGGAATGTTCTTATGGCAATATGACAAGGAAGGGTTTCAGTTTATGGTGTTAGATGGGGGGAATTCAGGGCAGGGCACACTTGGGACAGGCTTCTAGGGAGTGTGTGAGTGATCATTTTGTCATAATGTGTTGTATGAGGGTGTGGGGACCCACATAATGTGTGGGAAGTTGTTGGACTCCTATCCTGAGGAAGATCTATATGTTCTCAAATACAGGTACAGGATTCTCTCAAGACCATGGGCAGTTCCTAATAGGACAAACCTGGGTGTCAAGACTGCAGTGTTGTTGCAAGTAACTATGAATCTTGTCATCCAAGGAGTGTAGCTTGGTGGTTACCATGGGTACCGAGTGGAGGAGGAGGGAGGAATAGAATAGATGGAACAGAGGGTATTTATTGGGCAATGGAAGTGTTGTACATGATCGTGCGATCATGGACATAGTCCATGATAAATATCATACAAATTTATAAAAGCATATGGACTAAAGTGTAAACCATAATGTAAACCATTGATCATGGTTAGTAGCTATGTTTCACTATTTGTATACCAGTTGTAACAGATGTACCATCCACATATAAAAGTGGGAAGGGAGAAAGGGGAAAACAGAGAAGATGATGAGTATACGGGAGTCCCTTGCAATCTTTATGGGACTTTACTGTGACCTAAAACTTCTTTGAAAGCACAATGAAAAAAAAAAAATAAGACGCTGGGAAATAAATGGAAGAAAATGTCACTGAACATACAGGACAAAAGATATTACAGTGATGAAGGGCAAAATGTCAAAAAAAATTAAATATATTTCATTACTTTTTAATATACCAATTTTAAAATTTTATTTTTACTTTTCTTTAAAATTTTTATGTATTTATTTCTTATATTTAAACCTTTAACTATTATTTCATTTCCCTATTAATTGTATTTGGCTATTTTATCAGCTTCATTTTTGAAGAAGCTTTAGATCACAGAAGGGTTAGAACTGGGAAAGGGGAGGATCATCAGTGTGGGGTGTCAGTGGTGGTGGATACATGGCAGGAAGTTCACCTGGACATACATATAAGGTATATAAGTGTGCTGAAAAGTTCATTGGGCATTGTCGCAGTGGGTGGAGATTCATACAATAAATGAGAGCATATTGAATTTCCTCCTGTAGGGCTCTGTGTCATTCTCTAATGTAACAATAACTGGCCCCCAAGTCCAGAGTCAATGACTGGCAAAGGAGAATGGTCCATTGATGGGTTCTTGATATTGATAACTATGCTTTTGAGCCATTGCTCTTGAAATTGTAACTTATCTTAGTGTTGTGGGGTGCTTAAGAGTTTCCTCCTGAGAGCCTCTTTATTGCTCAAATGTGGCCTCTCTCTAAGCCAAACTCAGCATATAATTACATTACCTTCTCCCCAGTGTTGGAAAGGACTGCCAGGGATAAGCCTTTTAGGCACCTTGGGATTAAAACCAAGCATCAACTAGCAATGTAATTGGAAAAAGGCCTTGAATAAAAGGGGGGGGGAAGGTAAAGACAAGTGAGCTTATATGGCTAAGAGACTTCAAAGGGAGTCAGGGGGTCATCTCAGAGGTAATGCTTATACAAATCTCAGCAGGATCTCATAGACTGCCAAAGTGGATACTATCTCAAATAGTGGGGCTTTTGAGGGCTCTGGAGACACCCAGGTCCTATAGTCAGGGCAGATATCTCTGGCGTTTGGTGCCTTGCCAGTGGGCCCTATTTGGAGTTTGTTCTCCTGAAAGTGACAGTGTTGGACTCAGTATTGTCTTCCCTACACATAGCTCATCTGTCCTTTCTATTTGAACCAATTCTTGGTGCTGTAGATGGTGGGTGTACATCCAAGAGACTTGAGTCTTTTGGCTGTCCATGTGCCAGCTGGGCCCCAAGCCTCAGTGGAGTTGCAATACCTACTCTCCAATTCATTGGACTCACCCAGAACAACTAAAAAGGAGGTGAGGATTGACAACCATCATACCAAGGAAACAAGAGGGCCTACAACTGGAAGGAAGAGAGTCCCATCCATGGGCTCTATGGGATCGAGGACCCCTCTCAATCAGAAGTGGAGTGAACATCACCATCCCAGAATCCTCAGGATTGAGGAATGAACTATGGACTTGAGTACACTTACTGGTATTCTACAATAGACTTGTGATTTTAGCAATGGAAAAAATTACAGCACTGATGTGGAGGCAGTGGCCACTGGAGGCTTTGAGGGCAGGTGTAATGAGGGTGCTTTTTTGGGACTTGGGAATCATCTTGATTGGCATTGCAATGACAGATATATGCCATTATATATCTGCCCATAACTTGCAGAAATGTGTGGGAAAGAGTGTAAACTACAATGTGTACTATGGTCCATTCTCAATGACAATGCCCCACAATGTTTCTATCAATTGCAATGAAGGTGACACAATAATGAATGATGTTGTTTATGTGGGAGTGGGGCACATGAGAATCCCTATTTTTTTGTGTGTGACATCTGTGTAATCTAAGTATCTTTAAAAAATAAAAAAATATATATATTTAAAAAAGAAAAGAGGCTTTGGATAGCATAAGGGGGTTGTAAATTTTAAAAAAAAGATGAATTTGTCACTTATTTTCCCATTTTACTGTTGCATAGTTTTCTTTCTTTTTATTTAATACTAAATTAATTTTGTCTTTAAATGTGGTTAGATATTGTGTTAGTTTGCCAAAGTGCTGCCAATGCAAATTACCAGAAATGTGTTGGCTTCTATAAAAGGAATTTATTTGCAGTAAAAGTTACAATTGCAATGTGCCCAAGAAAAGTTCAAATTGAGGCACCATAAGAGGTGCTTTCAACAGCTACCACATGTTGAAGCAAGATGGTCACCAATCTCTGACAAGGTTTGAGTGCTCAGCTATGGGCATCCAGGCTAGGATTGTCTTTTCTTGAGCTGCTCCATGGGCCCAGCTTCTGGGGTCTTTGTGCTTAAGTTATCCTCTAGTCCTCCTCTCACAAGGGCAGGATTAAAAATAGTGGCTTCATTTTCCTCTGTGTGTGTTTGTATCTCTCTTTGTGTCTCTGGGTTTATACCAGACCCAGCAAGGGTACAGAGACTCAACCTGAGTCATGCCTCACTGACATAGTCCTATCAAAAGCCCTAAATAGATCTTGTAGTGCAATATAATCAAAGGACCCTCAACAGATTTTTAATACAATCAAAGGGATCACACCCACAGGATTAGATTAGCTTAAAAACATAATTTTTCTCTCTTTGGGATTCATAAAATAATCTCAGACTGTGAGAGATAAGTTAGAATTTAATCTCCAATTTAGATGTAATAACTAATATTTATCCAAATATACATTATTAAGATAATTGAGAATCTATAATGTGCCAGATGTTATGCATTAAGCTAGGGATACAATATTAATAAAATAGAAAAAAATTTTTTTAAAAGATCCTGCCTGTGTAGAACATATATTCTTGTAATAGGTAATAAATAAGGGAATGACTTTTAAAGGTAGTTACTCTCTGATAAGCTCTCTAAAGAAAACAGAGTACTATGACAGAAAATAAGAGGAAGAACTTTACATTTCAATAAGGCAGAGAAAGTAGTTTATAAAGATTATATTAAGTGGAGATTCAAAGGATGAGATATCACTATCATGAGAAGTGCTGTTACATGTGGAAGGACTCAATTTGTAAAAAGTTCAGCAAGTTTAAGAAATCGAAAGGTCAGTGTATTGGAGGGTAAATAGGAAATGAACAGAACAGAACAAACTGAAGTTTAAGAGATGACTAGGAAACAAAAGCTTAGGGCAGTACAGACCTTGGTAAGGGAGTTGTATTGTATTTAAAATCCTTTCAAAGGGTAGTAAATAAAATAAGAAAAGAAATTTGTAATTGAGGAGGCTTGCAGCTGACCAAACGTCTCAATATCAAAGTAGAAGAACTACTTGAGAATTGCTTACAAATCATATGCTATGCTCTTCTAGCTCGAAAAAGTTAAAGACTATTCTATTCATGTGTCTTTCTAATTCAGCATTAAGCAAAATACCTTGCACAGCAGGTATTCAGTAAAAACTACATGAGTATATGACTATTACTCTCTATAGCATCAACTGCAATACTTTTCATACTCTCCAACTTCCTTAAGGTCCTTTAAGTCTGCGATTTTACCCTAAGTTTAGAGCTAAAAACAGTTTTGTAGAAATAAAAAAAAAAAAAAAACTACCTATGGAGTAAATTATATTTCTTCTCTTGACTGAACATAAGTGGTGTATGATTACTAAAATTGTTTTGAAGGCATCCCACTAATTTTATTAGTTTCCTAATGTGTGAATCCATTTTCCAAACATGAAAACAAAGAAACTACAGTTCCCAGGCTGCTCTGCTGCTAGGGTACAGACATATGACTTGAGTTTTGCCAAGCAGGTACATCTGTGCAAATCTATGAGCTGGAAATTAGTGATAAGAGGCTGGTTACTGATGAGGGCTCAAGAGTAGTCTTTCTGAAATCAAATCAAGGGATAAAGTAGCAGGTTTCCAGTTTGGCCAGTGGCAGCACAGCTGTGGTGTCAGCAGCAGCAGCTCACTTAGCAGGACAGTCATGTAAGGTGGGCTCCTGGATGTGGTTCCCTGTGGATCAGTCTCCCTGCCCTCCCTGGCCAGGGTTTGTTTTTATTTTTAAAGAAGCTTTACATTTCATAAACATTACATCGAAAATATAGGGGGATTCCCATGTAACCTACTCCTTCCTCTTCCTACACTTTCCCCCATTAACAACATCTTTCATTAGTGTGGTTCATTTGTTAAAACTGTTGAACACATATTGAAACATTGTTAATAATAATGGTATATAATATACATTATAGTTTACACTTTGCACAACACAATTTTATGTTTTGAAAACATGTTTAATGGCCTGGTATTCATCATTGCAATGTCATGCAGGAATACTCCAATGTCCCAAAAATGCACTATTTTAAACCTTTTCTTTCCTCTCCCTCCCCTCAGAACATGTGGAGGCCACTGCCAATATATCAATGATATTATTCTAGAATAATAATGTCTACTTTAGTCCATAGTTGCGTTACTCCCTTATGTTTGTTCATGCCTCATTCTTGAGGACTTTGAGATGGTGATGCCCACAGTGTTTCTGACTGAGGAGGGGCTTAGATCCATGGGGCAGATGGATGGAACTGTCTTGCTTGCAGTTGTAGATACTCTGTTTTTTGGGATGGGTGTTGTCCATCATCATCCTTTTGTTAGTTGTCTTGGGAGTGTCCAATGAAGTGGAGAGTAGGTGTTCCATCTCTGCTGACATTCAGGGCTCAATTGGCATATGAACAGACTGAAGATTTAAGTCTCTGGAACATATATTTAACAAGTATAGTACTAATTATAAGTTCAAATAAAAATGTGCCAGAGAGCCATTTGTAGGGAAATTATAAATGAGTCTAACTCTGTTACCTTGGGGAGCATATATATCAAAGTATGGCCCACTGAATGGGTGTTGAATTCCTGAGACTGTCTGTTCCACCTATGGCATTTCAATGTCTCTGGGGGCCTCTGGAGCCCTGTTGTTTGAGGCACTGTTTACTGTGGCAGTCAATGAGATCCTCCTGAGACTTGTATAAGCATAACTACTGAAATGAACTCCTGACTGACTTTGAAATATCTTAGCCAAAAAAACTCATTTGTATTTAATATTTCCATATTTTGGTCAAGGTCTTTTTCCACATGCATGGCTATTGGCACTTGGTAATAATTCCTCCATGCCAGGGAGACTCATTCCCAGGAGTCATGTCCCATGTGGCGGGGGGGGGAGGTAACGAGTTTATATATTGAGTTTGGCTTAGAGATAGACTACATTTGAGCAACAAGGAGACTTTCAGGAGTAACTCTCAGGCAACATATATTACTAGGCTAATTGCCAATTTCATAAGAACAATGTTAATAAGTACAACCATCAATATCAAGGGCCTAGGCACTGCCCATGTCCTCGAAGGAATATTGAAATTCTATTAGAGAATGAAGCAAGGCTTTCCAGGATGGGAATTCAATATTCTTTCAGTTATTGTGTGGGTCTCCACCACCAAGACAACACCCCAAGACCATCCTAACATATTCATATGCCATATGAGCATGGCCCAGATGCTCCCTTCTCCACATAGTCCCCCATCATTGAATCTTGACTCTGACTTCAGACCTTTTGAAGTGTCTTAAAAGTATTTAATTGTTTATAATAAAGCAATTCTAATTAAAGTAATTAGAGATAATTCTAAGTCCTCACTAAGAACCCTGGTTTATATTCCAAAATAACTTGCTATCCATTTCAGTTAACACCAGGGTTGGAATGTCAACAATTTCAGAAGCATTCCAGTTAACAAGGGTCCTTTTTATAAATGCAGTTACTCTTCAGAAAGTCAAATGGATATGACGACCATTTATTCAGGAAATACTTATTAAGCAATTTTTTTTTTTCTGTGCAAACCATTGCTGTAGGTTCTGGTGATGGAGTAGCCACCTAAATAAGACAATGCCTCTATATTCATGAGGTTGACAGTCCATTTGCTGGAAAGGGTCACAAGAAACACATGAGTCAGACTGAAAAAATTATGTAGAGAAAAAGTAACAGGATAATGTGATTGAGAGTAACTCAAGGAAGCAGAAGATGTTTTTAAAATGGATGTTTAAGGAAATCCTCTGTAAAAAGAAAACTAAATTTTTACCAGTTTTTACACTCAGAACTTATCTAAATTATTTACTTATTTACTTATTTTTCACCTATTTTTCAACTCTCCAGTTGAAAGCGTTTGAAAATTTGGTTTCAGCAGCCAAACTTCATGGCTACAAATCCAACCTCAGGCATTCATTAGCTTGTGATCTTGGAAAATTTACTTGAAATTTAGACTGAGAAATGTCACATGAGCAAAGTGAAGAACTAGAGGAGAAGCATTTCAGTAAGGGAGAAGAAGCAACACAAAGATCCAAAGGCCAGAATGAGACCATTATGAATGGAACACAGTAAACATGGATGAATGGGGAGAGATGAGGTCATAGAGATGTGTATTTGGGTGGGGAGCAATTGTGCTAGAAGTTGTGGACCATGAAAAGGCTAATTAGAATTTGGTGTAAATTTGGTTAAACAGATAACTTTTCTTCTACCAATCATCTTAGCTCAGCAGCTCAAAGTGAATACAGTACATTCACATGGGGAAAAAAATTGTCATGATTGAAAGAAAAGTAGTCCATGAAGAGGGAAAGTGGAGATCTGTGTTGTGAACTGCATCAAAGAGTTACCAAAGAGAAAGACTACCACAAAGGCTACACAAAGTTTTCTGGAAAAAGAATGTTACTGGCAGAAATGTGTTATTTATCTTTATCCTG
>JAQZBX010027032.1:0-28611 GCA_029593785.1 Cabassous unicinctus
AAATGAAATTAAAAATACAGTAGAGGCATATAACAGCAGATTTGAAGAGGCAGAAGAAAGGATCAGTGAGCTTGAAAACATGGCCCTTGAAAGTGAACATAAAAAAGAACAGATAAAGAAAAGAATGGAAAAATTGAATAGGATCTCAGCAAACTAAATGACAGCAAGAGACATGCAAACATATGTGTCATGAGTGTCCCAGAAAGAATATACAGAAAATTGTCAGAAGGAATATTTGAAGGAATTATGTTTGAAAACATAATTCTACCCTATAGAAGGATGTAGATACCCTTTCCCAAGAAGCACAATGTACTACTATTGAATAAATCTGAATAGACTTATTTTGAGACAGATAATAATCAGAATGTCAAATGCCAAAGACAGAAAGAATCCTGAGATTCTCAAGAGAAAAGAGATCCATCACATACAAGGGATACCTGATAAGATTAAGTGCTGATTTCTCATTAGAAACTTTGGAGACTAAAAGGCAGTGATACAATATAGTTAAGAGTCTGCAAGAGAAAAACTGCCAGCAAAGAATCTTATATCTGGCAAAATTGTCTTTCACAGTGAGTGTGAGTTTAGAATATTCACAGATAAAAAGAAATGGAGAGAATTTGTAATCAATTGAATGGATTTTCAGGAAATACTATAGGGAGTGCTACAGCCTGAAAAGAAAAGACAGGGGAGAGGGATTTAGAAGAGAGTCAAGAAATGAATATTATATCAGTAAAAGTCACTGAAAGTATATAAAGAGTGGTGAACATAAAATATGAGTGATAAAACCCAAAGGTGAAAATTGGTGAAGGAAAAACTGCTTTCAAAGTAATAAGAATGAATGTTAATGGATAAAACACCACAATCAAAAGACATGGACTGGTGAAATGAATAATAATATATTAACCATCTATAAGTTGTTTGCAAGAAAATCACATTAGACCTAAGGATAGCAATAGTTTGAAAGTGAAGGGCTAGAAATTATATTCAGTGCATGTAGAAACCAAAAAAAAATAAATAAATAAAGCTGGAGAAGCTATACATATATTGGATGAAGTAGACTTTAAAAGCAAAAGTGTTATTAGAAACAAAGAAGTATATTATATATTAATAAAAGGAGTAATTCACCAGGAAGCAATAAAAATTATAAATGTGTATGCAACTAAGTATGCCCAAACTCAATGAGTCAAATACCAGCTAAACTGAAGGGAGAAATACATGTCTCTGCAATAATAGTGGCAGGCATCAATTCACCTCAGTGCATTCTCAGCATTGGATAGAGTATCTGGGCAGAGGATTAATAAAGAAAGAGAGAACTTGAATAATATGATTAATGTACTAAACCTAAAGGCATATAAAGAACATTCCACCCCCAAAACAACAGGATATACATTTCCTCAAGTACTTATGAGACTTTCTCTAGGATAGACCATATTTTGTGTCTGTAGCAGTTTGGCAGTTTGATATAGTTATGAATTCCAAAACTAGATATTGGATTATGCTTGTAAACCTGTCTGTTAATCTGGGTATGATTAACTTATGATTAGGGCATTGATTGGGCCACATCAGTAGGGCATTGGGCCCCATCCCTTGGTGGGCCAGGTCTCAAAGATAAAATGACATGGCAAAGGACAAAGTTGGAGCAGTTTTGAAGTTAGAGTTCTGATGAGGAAGGAGAGAAGGCCCCAGGAAAAGAGATGAGCCATTCACTTAACAGTTCACAGCTGGCCTTGTGGAAGAAAGAGTTGCTGAGCCCAGAGAGAAATGGAGACCCGGGAAGACAGGAACCCAAGAAGCCTGAACCTTGGCAAATGTTGGCAACTGTCTTGCTCCAACACATGGCAACAGACTTTGGTGAAGGAAGAAACTTATGCTCTATGGCCTAGTAACTGCAAGCATCTACCCCAAATAAATACTGTTTATAAAGAGAAATAGATTTCTGGTATTTTGCATCAGCACCCCTTTGGCTGACTCATATGTTGTCACAAAACAGATCTCAATAAATTTAACAAGATCAAACTTATACAAAGCACTTTCTCAAATCTTATTGGAATATAATTGGAAACAGCAGGTGGAAAGATGGAAAATTCAGAAATATATGGAGATTAAGCAACACAGACTTCAATAAATCAGTGGTTCAAAGAAGAAATTGCAAAAGAAATCAATAAATATATTGAGATGAAGGAAAACAAAAACACAACATAGCAAAACTATGGGATGCAGTGAAGGCAGTGCTGAGAGGGAAATTTATAGCCCTCAATGCTTACATTAAAAAAGAAGAAAGAGCTAAAATTAATTTCCTAACTACACAGCTGGAGGAACTAGAAAAAGAATAGTAAATTATTCCCAAATTAAGGAGAGGGAAAGAAATAACAGATCACAGCAGAAACAAGTGAAATTGACAAGAAAAACAATAATAGAATCAACAAAACCAAAACTTGGTTCTTTAATTGTGATTCTACACCAATAAACTAGACAATATAGATGAAAAGGAAAAATTCCTATGAATGTACTGACACTGGAAAAAATAAAAGATCTCAACACATAAATCACAAGTAAAGAGATTAAACAGTCATCAAGCAACTCACCTATAAGAAAAGCCCAGGGCCAGATGGTTTCACAGGTATGTTCTACAAAGCATTCAAAGAAGTTTTAATACCAATCTTACTCAAACTCTTCCAAAAAATTGAAGAAGAAGGAATGTTACCAAACTCCTTCTATGAAGCCAGTGTCACACTAATACCAAACCCAGATAAAGATATTATAAAAAAGAAAATTATAGAAACATTTCCTTAATGAATACGGATGCCAAAATCCTCAACAATATGCTTGTTAATTGAATCCAACAACACGTTAAAAATTGTTCATCACAATCAAGTGAATTTTATAGTAGGCATTCAAGTGTGGTTCAACACAAGAATATCAAACCGTGTAAAACATCACATACATAAATCAAAGAAGACAAATCACCTGTTTCTGTCAATTGATGAAGAAAAGGCATTTGACAAAATACCACATCCTTTCTTGATAAACATACTACAAGATAGGAATTGAAGGAAACTTTCTCAACATGGTAAAAGTCATATATGAAAATCCCACAGCTAACATTCTACTCAATGGTGAAAGACTGAAATCTTCCCACTGATATTGGGAACAAGACAATGATGTCCACCCACCACTGTTGTTCAATATAGTGCTAGAGGTTCTAGCTAGAGCAATCATGCAAGGAAAAGAAATAAAATGCATCCAAATCAGAAAAGAAGAAGTAAAACTTTCACTATCCACAAATGATATGTTCCTATACCTAGAAAGCCCTGAAAAATCTACAAAAATGCTGCTAGAACTGATAAAGGATTTCAGCAGGTTGGCATGATACAAGATTAAATGCAAAAATTAGTAGTGTTTCCATACACTAGTAATGTAAAATCTGAGGAGGAAGTTAGAGGAAAAAATCCATTTACAATAGTGACTAAAAGTATCAAATATTTAGGAATCAACTTAACCAAGAATGTAAAGCACTTTACTTAAGAAAATTATAATGTATTGCTAAAGGAAAATTTAAAAGGCCTAAGAAAATGGAAGAACATTCTGTGCTCATGGATTGGGAGAATAAATATTGTTAAGATGACAATTCTAGCCAAATTGATATACAGATTCAATCAAACCCTGAATAAAAGTCCATCAGCACATTTTAAAGAAGTGGAAAATACAACTATCAAATTTATTTGGAAGCTAAATAACAAGAAACATCTTAAAAAGGAAGAGCAAAGTTAGATGAGGGCTCTCACTTATGGACTTTAAATCATATTACCTAGCTACAGTGGTAAAAACAGCATGGTATGGGAATAAAGACAGAGACATAGACCATTGAAACTGAATTGATGGTTCAGAAACAAACCCTCACATCTAGGGTCAAGTGATTTTTGAAAAACTTTTGACCCCACACCCCCAACAGTGTCAGCAGAATCTGTTCAAAAAATGGTTCTGTGAGAATTGAATATCCATATCCCTACAGAAGAAAAAGGACCCCTATCTTACACCTTATACAAAAATTAACTTGAAATGGGTAAAGATGAAAATATAAAAGCTAGAACCATGAAGCTGCTGGAAGAAAATGTAAGGAAACATCTTCAATACCTGCTGGTAGGTGATGCATTCTTAAACCTTACACTGAAACATAAGCAATGAAAGAAAATATGGATAAATTAGACCTCCTTCAACAGTTTTGTGGTTCATAGGATTTCATCAAGAAGGCAGCCCACTCAATGGGAGAAAACATTTGATAACCATATATCCAGTAAGCATTTAATTTCTATACTATATGAAGAGATCATACAACTCAACAATAAAAGAGGAAGCAATCCAACTAAAAATTGGGCAAAAGTCTTAAATAAGCATTTCTCCAAAGAGGAAATTAAAATGACCAAAATGTATATGAATAAAATTTTCAATATCACTATCTATTATGGAAATGCAAATCAAAACGACAACCTTCACTGTGGGTGGGAATGTAACAGGGTGCAGCCTCTGTGGAAGACAGTTTAGTGGTCCTCAAGAAGCTGAATATAGAACTGCCATATTACCCAGCAATTCCTCTACTAGGAATATATCCAGAAGAACTGAACTATGACATGAACAGACATTTGCACACCAATATTCATAGCAGAGTTACTAACAATTGCCAAAAGATAGAAACAATCCAATTGTCCATCAGTTGATGAAAGGATAAATAAAATCTGGTGTACACACACACACAATGGTATACTATGCTTCTCTAAGAAGAAATGAAATTGGGACACCTATGATAAAATGGATGAAACTTGAAGACATGCTAAGTGAAATAAGCCAGACAGTAAAGGACAACTAATGTATCATGTTATTAATATGAACTAAATACTAAAAATAAACACATGGAGTTAAAACCTAGAGTATAAATTATTAGAAGATAAGAAGATGGCTTAATTTTTGTAGAAGTTTTAATAAACTTGACTGTAAAAGTGTTGAAATGAATAGAGTTGCTGCTAACACATTTTAATTAGTGGAACTAATAGATCTGGTTTATAAATGGTTTTGTGATTGAAAAGGGTAGTCCAGGGATGTAAATATCAATTAAAAGAAAGCTGGAGAATAATCTAAGGAGTGAATAACATAGTGAATCCAGAGGTGGATGAGAATTGTGGTTAATAGTACAAAAACAAGAATATTTTCTATGAACTAGAACAAATGTGCATCAATATTGTAAGGTGGTAAGAATGTGGAGAAGCAAGGAAAAAATACAATTAATGTAATCTATGGACTATAGTTAACAGAAATACTGTAATATTCTTGCATCAATGACAAAGATACATTGTATTAATTAGAGGGGTTATGGAAAAAATATACCAAATTTATGATATAGACCATAGTGGCAATAGTCTGATGATATTATCTCATAATGGCAACAAATGTTACACAACAATATAGTGTGCTGGTGGAGTGGTGTTTTATGTGAATTCCACACATGTGCATGATTGTTTTTTTCAGTTCACAACTTCTGTAATAAAAATGTATTCAAACAACAGAGAAATTTAGAGATTTCCAGATAATCCAAAGCTGAAAGATTTCACAACCAGAAAACCTGCCCTAGAATAAATACTAAAGGTAAATATAAAATCCTGTATTGTTTTACTTTTGTTTTGTAAATAGTTCCCTCATATGACTTAACAGGCAAATATGTAAAATAGTATTTAAATCTATGTCAATGGGCACACACTTCCTTGTAGAAGGGTTGAAGCTCAAGAAAATCTCTGTTTTATAACCAGCTGGTTACAAAATTAAAAAAAACAACAACAACAACTGATATTTCAGGGAATAAAACCCAGATTTAACATTTTTAAATATTGCAATGTACTGTGTGCAATAAAAGAATACAAGAAAAATAAAGAAATAGGAAAACATGGGCCATCCATAGAAGAGGATAATAATACAGAAAGTGCCAATGAAGAAGACAATAATATGGTCGTACGGAAAAAAGTCTTTAAAAAATTATGTAAAGCAACACTCAAGGAGATGAAGGAAAATACAGAGAAAAAAACTAAAGGATACCAGGAAAACAATGAATGAGCAATGTGAGAGTCTAAAGTGATAGAAATTTTAAAAATGGAACCAAACAGAACCACTGGAGTTGAAAACTATAATAACTTATATGAAAAATGCCCAGGGGGTTTTCAAGAGTAGATTGGAGCCAGCAGAAAAGTAAATCAGATAACTGAAAGACAAGACACTTGGAATGAGCCAATCTAAGGAGCTGAAAGAAAAAGAAAACAATTATTAAAAGTGAAAATAGCCTAAGACACCTCTGAAACACCATCAATCAAAGCAAAGTACAAGCTTTGGGAGCCCCAGAAGGAGAATAAAGAAAGAAAGCATCAGAAAGAATATTCAAATTGATAATGACAGAGAACTTTCCAAACTTATCAAAATGCCTGAATAGGCACATCCAAGGAGCTCACAGAACACCAAATAGGATAAACCTGTAGACAAATTCACCCGATCACATATTGATTACAATATTGAATGCAAAGGACAAAGAAAGAATTCTGAAAGCTGCAAGAAAAAGCAACATTTTATGTACAAGTGAGTCCCAAATTCTGAGTTCTCAACAGAAATCAGGGAAACAAGAAGTCAGTGGGTTGAAATAATTAAATTGTAGAAAGAAAACAACTGCCAGCAAAGAATTTTACATCCAGTGAGATTCTTTTCAAATATGAGAGAATAATACATTCTCAGATAAACAAACACTGAGGATGTTAATCACCAGTAGATTTACCCTTTAAGAATTGCTAAAGGGAGTTTTTCAGACTTAAATAAAAACACACTAGATAACTGTTCAATGAAGCATAAAGAAATAATGATAAGTTCGGTAATCATAAATGCCACCATTACTGTACTATACGATTTGGTATGTAACTCCACTTTTTATTTCCCACAGATGCTAAAATGCAAATGGATAAGGTTAATAATAAATCTACATTTTTGGGGGCATATATCATACAAAGGTATAAGTGGTTACAAATTTTTAAAAAGTGGTGCGGGGTCAGAGGGGTATAAGGTATATGCATGCTATTGAAATTAAATTGATATCAAACTAAATGTGATTGTCTTATAATTACATTGTTACATTTTAACCTTACAGTAACCACAGGAAAATAGATGAAAATATACCCAGATAGAAATGAGAAGGCAATCAATACATTGCAACATGCACAAAAAAGCAAATAAATATGAAAGTATGCATTAATGAAAATGAGGGATGAAAAAAGTCTAGGTCTTATGCAGGCTAAATAGAAAACTGGCAGAAGAAAGCCCTGTATTATAAATATTGGCTTTAAAAGTAAATGGATTAAACTCTCCAGACAAAAGGCAGAGATTGGCTGAATGGATAGAAAAAATGAACCATCTATATGCTGTCTGCAAAAGACTCATTTTAAATTCAAAGATACAATTAGGTTGACTGTGAAAGGATGGAAAAATTATACCATGCATGTATTAACCAAAAAGGAGCTAGGGTGGTTATACTAATACGAGATAAAATAGTCTTTCAGGAAAAAACAGTTATGAGGGAAAAAGATAGTTATTAGATACTGATAAATGGGAAAATTAAATAAGAAGTTGTAGCAGTTATAAATATGTATGCACATAAAAGCAAAACCCCAATATACATTAAGTAACTACTGACAGATTGGAAGGGAGAAATTGATGGTTTTACATTAAGCCACAAAACAACTCCTAGAACTAATAAATGAATTCAGCAAAATGGTGGGTTACAAGATCAACACCCCAAAATCAGTAGTGTTTCTATACACAAACAATGAACAATTGAAAGAAGAATTCAGAGCAAAAAAATCTGATTCACTATTTCAAATAAAAGAATCAAATATCTAGGAATAAATCTAACCAAGTATGTAAAGGACTTGTAAACTGAAAACTACAAAACATGGCTAGAGGAAAATAAAGAAACCCTAAATTAATGAAAGAACATCCATGTTCATGTATTGGAAGACTAAACATTATTAAGCTATCTAATACTATCTAAAACATTTTATAGATCCAATGCAATCCCTAGCAAAATCCCAACATTGTTTGAAGAAATGGAAAATATTATCATCACATTTAAATGGAAGGATAAGGGGTCTCAGATAGCCAAGAGTACCTTGAAAAAGAAGAATGAAGTTGGAGTACTCACACTTCCTTATTTTAAAACTTATCACATTCCTACAAACTCCAGCACCACAGGACTCCTCGGGATTGGGGGAAGGGCTGTGGACTGGATTGGACTTGATCGTGTTCTGTTGTAGACATGTTGTGGTTCAAGCAACGGAGGAAATTGCAACAGTGAAGTGGCAATGACCGCTGGATGCTTTTGGGGCAGGGAAGGGAAAAGCAGTTGTGGTACAGGTGCTTTTTCGGGACTTGGGAGCTGTCCTGAGTGGCATTGCAATGAGAGATATAGGCCATTTTATATCAGCATGCAGATCTGTGTGGGAGAGAGTGTGGTCTACAGTGTGAACTGTGCTCCATGCTTGGTGACAATGCCCCAGGATGTGTATATCCATTGCAGGTGATGGGCCACACTAATGAGAGATGTTTATGTGGGAGGTTGTGGGAAGAGTGGGAGGTGGGGAACATGGGAATCTGTAATTTTTGTTTAGCATTTATGTAATCTAAGCATCTTTTTTAAAAAAAATTATCACAAACGACCGTAATAAAAACTACATGGTGTAGAAGCAAGCTTTGCTCCTGCAGTAATCCTAAGTGCTGCTTTCCATTTGCATTTACATTTGACACCTTCTAATTCTAGCTGGATTTTTTAATCAAATGCCACTTGTTTTCTTTATACCTAATCTATGAAGTTTCCATAGTATTCAGTTAGTCATATAATTCAAGATGCTTCTCATGTAGACACACTATTTTTAAGGTGGGCAAGTGTGATTAATGATGAACCATTTTAAAGGGGAGGTTATTTGAAACCTCCAATTTTATTATTGGGTGGATTTTCATGCTTTCTTTAGTATTTATTACCATCATACCAGTTCAAACTATTTTACTGTCTAATACATTAGCAGTCTGTATTTTGATGGAAATTGTTACAGAATTTAAAGGTTTGATGAAATAATATGTAGCAGATTTTTCATAGCAAGTTCTGGTAAAAGGATTTTTTGCAAGTCTTAGGTTCTTGCTGCACTTTAAAAAAATTTTTATTCCAGATATTCTAATTCAGAGGCATTCTGTTCAAGTAAGAGCAGCAGCTGTGAAAGGAAAGAAAAATGCACATGTTCTTGGTAGGTTACTAATTTGTACAAGTTAATTAAGATTTTAGCCATCAGTGAGTTTGACAAAGGAAATTTATTTTTGTACAGCATTAAAATGCTTCCATAAGATTAAGTCTTTTTATATCAATCTTAATGTAGATGGAGAAATAGGAGGCAACCTCAGTATGATAGGAACTGCCATTTTGAAAAGTTTAGGTCTTAAAGAGAAAGCCAATCTAATGCCAAGGGAAGGAAAATGAGCTGATATTGTAGCAGCTCCTCTGGCCCCATTCCCTGCAAAAATAAACACATTACACCAGATTTGCTTATTTTACAGATATCTGGGAGTTCTATAATTTAAAGCAGCTTGTGAAATTATGCAAGTAGACTCAATTTTGTTTACCTTTATCTAAGTTCTTATTTTTGCTGTATAGCATTGGCAAAAATATGCACAAAATTGACCTCTGCTCTTATTTCCTATTGTGAGCATTATAAATTATAAGCTCTTGTGTAACACCTTGCACTCAGATCAAATATGTATCACAGCACAGCCCAACAATAGTTAATGTTCGGCTGTGGGGACCATGGGAGCTGATTTGAAGATGATGGAACTGCACTAGAGTTGAAACTGATGGCTGTGGAGTTAATTGTGTTTTTGAACTTGAATCTCACCTTTGATTATTTTTTTGTTGTTTTACATCCTTTCATGACTTGATTTTTCTTATATGCCAATGTATGTGTAGGTTTACTGGACTTTGTTTTTAGGGACTGGGGTGGTAATTTCTTATCTTCCCATTTTTTGATTAATTTGGTTCAGATATGGTGCTGTTCAGTAGGCATCTTCAGTGTCAGGTCCCGTAGCTGAATACCATTGTTATTATAGTTATTACTTGTAATCACATTGTAAAATTGAATTTGGGCTTGTACCTGCACCTTTTGTACTTTGTACATTTGGTTCTTTAGCATTTCGGTTTCAGTCATGTGTGTTTACTTTGTAGATTAAATAGAATTCATCAACTATGGTCTCTTTGGTTTTGTAGTTTAATTTAGAATTGTGTTAAGCTGATGTTTTGCATTTGACTTCATTTTACATTAGTTTGAAATAAATTATTTAATTTTTGAATTCTGGAATTTGTAATATAACCGCTGTGAAATACTTGAAAAAAGATGACAAGAAAAAAAAAACTACATGGTACTGAAAAGGGGCAGACATACAGATCAATGATATAGAACTGAGAGCTCAAAAAATGAACCCTCACATGTATGGCTAACTGATTTTTTTCTGTGATTCATTAATTTATTTTCTTAATTTGCACAGTTATTGGTATATGACTGTTGATCAAGAATAATGCTTTTTAAGTGAAGACACAGATATTCAAACACATCACTTAATTATGGAATAAAATATATTAAATGAAACATTTGACGTTAGATCAATGGTGAAAGAGATATAGGAAAAATTTAATTAAATAAAACATATATGATGGCTTTCCTCTAAATACTGGATATTAGTTCTATTATCTTCATTCATTTAGTCATTTATTCCAATGGCATTTATTCTACAACTATTGTATGTGAAGCAGAAATCAGCAAGATAAAATTATCACGATCATTATTAATTGAAAATAGAGGCAAAAAAAATTTCCTTAAAGAGCATGATGATTTTTAAAAGTGCCACATAAGTTGTATACAGATACATTAAGAAGCTCTTTATGGGAGAATAGGGAAGAAGGTGCATTAATATCTGTTGCAAAGAGAAAGGATTTTGGTGGTGGTAAGGGAAGTGGAGAAAATTTTCAAAGAGGATATGGCTAACTGATTTTTGTCAAGGTGACAAAGATTACTCAATTGGGAAAAAAGGGAACTGAAATACGGAAGCAGGACAAAAACAAATGGAAACCCAAATATCAGCATTCTTCCTGGTAAAAGACAGGGTGTGGATGTGTGGGGAATTCAGCTTTCAGTACAGCCCTGCAATGAGTCTACTCTAAAGGTACACTCGTTATTCTGTATCCCTCCACCTCCTTTAACCCCCCACCTACCTCTCATTCCCAACATTGTGCCACTGTCCATCTCAATTTATCTTTCATTCATATGTGACCCACCCTCTGTCCACCCCTGAATGACCTCCTCTAGCCTCTCCATTGACCACCCCAATGCTCCAGGATCCACTGAAAATCCTCCCTCCACCACAGTTCCTGCCCTGCACCCACCTGAGCAGATGGTAGTGGCCGTGTTTTCTGGGATACAGGTGGGCGCCCCCAGGATGCTTGCTGGGCAACTCCACAAATTGGGCTCCATCCCCATCAGTAAAACACATTGGTCAGATGGGACCATTGTTTCCTGCAAAATGGCTTTCCCTGGGTGTCACCACCACCAGCTAAACTGGTGGCAGAAGATGGTGGTGTCTGCTAGGTCCCAGTGGGCAGCACAGAAGAGTACCCAGGGCCATTGTACCTGGAGCTCCGTGTTCCCTGCACAACCACTGCTGCCTTTTAGCAGCTGAAACTTGGGGATAGGAGGGGTCTCAGAGTCACTCCCCCATCTGCAGATCTGAAAGAGATCCTTAGTGGGAGCCCAGGTATAAAGCCCAAAACCTGAGAGGGGTGGGGGGCACAAAAGAGCACAAAGCTGTGAACCCTGGGTGTGTGATGATCTCTGCATATTGTACCTTCAGGTCCTCAGCTCTCAAGGCCCTTATCTGGGTGGTCAATGAGGGTCTGGTTCTCATCTCTAGATAAGCCCCAGGATTCTTTGTACCCACAGGCCCAGGCTGGACACTGAACAACTCTATAGCACCAGACAGCACAGCAGGAGTTAGGCCTCATGCCTTCAGCTCTGGGGAACTAGGTACAGCAAGGCCAAAAAATGGGGAGAAAGAAAGGAGCAGGAGAAAGGACAGGCCTTCCACTCAGTATATCCCCACTGTGCATGAGACAGCATGTGGCCAAGGGAGCATCCACTCCTGGTTCAAAGATGGACAATGATGGTTGTGGACATGAGATGGTGAGTTCCCCCTGACGGACTCTCCACCATCCTCGTAGAGCAGAGCAAGTCACTTGTACCCCTGTGCCTGGAGACCCCAATAATTACAGCCCAGATTCACCCCAAGCACCTAAGCCTGGTATCCAGGCTGTGCCCACACAACTCTGGCACCCAGGCTCCAGTGGGCAGTAAAACAGCAGGGACTCATTGCCCACACACTGAGAGGCCTCCATCCACATGAGCCTAGAGCCTCGGCCAAAGTGAGCAGCACCCTGGCATGGAGTCAGCCGAGCTGCACTCTAACTCCCAGCAGATGATGTGGGCCATGGCTAGCTCCAGGTCAGCATCACAAACAGTGCCCCAGCTCAGTCCTCACCTTCCCCCAGGTGCCCTTTGCAAGGGTGCTAGCCACCCATCAGCTGGGCCTCTGTGTACTCTGGGACAGAAGGCTGCACTGAGCAACCCCCAGGGGCAAACTTCTCAGGAATGCTCTGGGGCCAGGGCAGGCTCTGTGCAGGCCTGAGGTAGAATTAGCTTGACCTCAGCCCTGCCCTTGAGTCCCACAGGGATACAGGTGCAAGACAATCAGTTGCCACCTAGCTTGGCACAGCCCAGTGGTTTCAGAGCCAGGCACCTGGGCATCTGTAGGACAAGGAGAACCCTTCCATCTCTTTGATCTCTCTCTTGGGTCCTGGCTCCCACCCAAGTCTGGATACTTCAGTTCCAACCGCAAACACTCATCCAAGGACAGTCAGCTCCAACCTCAGACCCCACTCACCTCTTGGAAACATGTGTCACCTCAACTGCACCCTCCAGGGTAGATGAGGGCAGTCCCAGCCTCAGCTCTGTGGCCTTTAGTGGCCTGGATCCTCCTTTAACCCTGAAGCCCTCTTCTTGGGGGGCCACAAGCTCCTTCTCCCCAGAAGGAGGGACCAGAGCAGTGAGGGGTCAGGCTGGTAGGAACCTCTGGGGCAGAAAGGGGGTTTACAAATTCTGCAGCTCAGGGCACAGTGACACAGGCTGTTCTGGACCACGCACTGTGGAGATCCATAGAAATTGCCTCAATCACCACTTACTGGGGAGATAGAGTTCCATTCAAGCCCACAGCAAGGCACAGTGACATTAACCCCAATCTCAAAAAATCAAAATCTTGAAAATACATCAGGTTGTGGTGTCCCTACCTGAAAATGCCCCCTCAGTGTGCAATGGGAGTCCCACAAAGTTCATATTGAACCTGCAAGTGAAGATGCAAAAGTCTGCCACCTGCCACAGCTTACTGTCACTTGTCCCCCAGGACCTCTCTGACATGAGATCTGTACCACTGAGAAGCTGGGCCTCACCCAAGCTCTTTCCCAAAAACATTTGCCTCCTCCTTGTACAATTCACACTTCTAGAAGGAGTCCCCGGGATTCATTAGCTCTTATTGACTGAATCCATCCTTGACCCCTGGGCCTGAGCCCTCCTTCCTGCTCCAGGGGGCTGCCTATTTAATCTTTAGATAGGTGATCTTTTTCCAAAAGCTGTTTCAAGTTACTTGATAAAATTTCATTGTATTACATTTTTTTCCAAAAAATACTGCATAAGACTACAAATATGTCATTCTCTTTCAGCGTAATGTTATTAAAATTATTCTTGAATGTACTGTGATGTCAATAAAACTCTTTAGTTCATTAAAAAGAACATGGGCCCTGGCAGGGAAGGGGCTTCAGGGTTCCTGACAAACCCACTAGGACAAGTTGTCATTGCCTCACACCTGCAAGCACAGCTGCTCAGTGCCCCCCAAAACCCAGGGAGCATTCCACAGCAAGGCCTCCTTGGCCTGTCAGTTGAGCCCCTGCATCCAGGACAACTCCATCTTCTGGGATCTCAGCAGGAAGGTGGGGGCACCAGGGCAGTGCTGCAGTTCACGTCTCTGCAGATCATGGAGGCTTCTGCCAGACACCAGCAGTCCCCCGACACAAGCCCCTGCTACCCACATTGCCTAACCAGAGCCTTGGGGACTCCTCCCCCACTGGGCCTTTGGAGCAACAACACAGCAAAGCAGGCATGGACATAGAGAGATTTCCTTTACCATTTATGAGGATTTACAAATTAAGCCTCAATTTAATGCAAATCCCCAACTTTATACCAAATTTCCCTTCCATTATTACTCTTCATTTTGGCCAACTCAGTTGCTTCAATGAAATGAAAAGTTAGCAAAAATGTGTCAAAAGCAGTCAGTTAATAGGGAAAGAGTGATGACTGGTGCTTGTGCTGTCCCTGGATAGAGATCTGTTGGCTGCAGCAGAAACTCACCAGGGGGAGGGGCCAGCAGTCAAGGAGAAGGGGCAACAGCCATGGAGGAGACAGTACCATCCCTGGTCACCTCTGCAGTAGTCAGCCTGGGCGTGCAGTCTCAGGGAGAGGGTGCATGTGGTCTGCTCACAAATAGACAGTGGGCCCAATCCAGCTGTTAGAACATTCTTGAAGGAAGCCAAGGAGTGCTCACATGTCTTTGGGTATATTAGAGACCTCATCTGCCACAGGGGTGCAAGCTCAACCCCAAACATTCTCAGGTGAGCAGAGAGGGCCAGTGGGTTTCCTGCAAGGTGATGTGAGGTACCATGTGCCTTCCTCAGTGAAGCCTGAACTCTATGGCTGCAGCACACCAGAGTCCAGGGCTCAGCAGAAGGACAGTGCTGGTCTGAGCTCACATGGAAGGTTTGATTGAATACTGGGGTTGCTCCAAACTTATGTGTGCCAGGAATAGACAGATGTAGTAATTTAATCAATATCCTAGTTTTCCTCTAGGAATGGGGCCTATGGCCACCACCAAAGACTCACACTCCTCTCACTGGGAGGATGCCTGTCTTCAGGAAATCAGCCAATATTCAAGGAGGGAAGATTAAATAAATTTTGGGACAGGCACACAATGGAACATGAGGCTATGATTAAAAATGATAGTATAAATGAGGAAAGTCTAGACAAGCCAATAGGAAGAATTAAGTTAAAAACACAGAAAATCAATAGAAAACATGCTGTGCTGCATTCTCTCAAAGATGCTCTCTTTTGTTCATTTCTGCAAAGGAAAGTCCTAAGTAGACATAAACCACAAGGTTAAAAAGGTTCATTTCTGGGACACAGAATATAAAATAATTTTTCATTTTCTTCTTGTGTCTTGTCTGTTCTTCCTACATATTCTAAAATAAACATGCATTACTTTTCTAAACAGAATAATTTCAATAAATCAAAAATATACTCAGGACTCCTACATAATTTGTGGGGCTCGGTGCAAGTGAAAATGCTGAGCCCTTTGATAAAAATTATTAAGAATTTCAAGTTGGCAATTGTGGAGTATGGACCCTTGTGAGCAATTTCATGATGAAACTGGCTCAGGATATATCAAATGAAATGTTATAGAGAGAAGCACCTGGGCTGTCATTCCAGCAGGGAGGTGTTGGTAGAGTTGTGTACAAGTCAAAAGGGGAGACACAAAAGTTCTCAAGAGATGGAGATGGGCCCTGAACATTGTAGGAGATTCCACAGGCATCACCCACAAAATCTCTCCTGGGGCTCCACAGTGAATTCTCCCCACCATATGGCAAAAGAATTTGTTTATATTATACTGATGGAGTTGTTGGTTATGTGGCAAAACTTCACAAGTATTTGCTCAGGAGAGAGCTGGTGGCAGTTGTGCTGCAGGGTAATTTGATACTCAGAGGGAGGGGAAATGAGAAAAGGCATAGGAAATGAGGCTGGGGTCAAGGGATGGTTAGGTCTGAGCCCTGCAGCCAGGGAGAAGATGAGGATGAGTCCAGAGAGGCAGGGTAGTTAGTGATCGGGTTCAGCATGCTTTTGCTCTGTCTGAGCACACACTGGACCTCAGCTGCCAGCCTCACTACACTTCCTGGCCTCCAGATTTCTGACTGTTTCTCTCCAAGTCCTGAATACTGATCACCCCACTGTGAACACCCATTTTGCCAGTGCCTGTGAATCCATGGAGGCTGCTACACAAGGATGGCCATGCAGTACATGATATGGATGATTGAATGGACCACTAGAATTCCACCTTCTGCCAGGACTTTCAATGACTGACTCCCAGAGCCAACTTGAGTGCTAGGAGGCAGCAGCAGCTCAGCACTGAGTATTGGTGGCCTCATTCCATCCATTCATCACCTGGCTTTAGCTCTCTTCTCTGCTGTCAAGTCCCCATAAAGGTAGTGGTATTGGCTGAGGAACAGACAGGAAAGCAGTGAGTAAGGCAAAGGGACAGAAGAGGGTCAGGTAGTGGAAAGCACAGGATCAGGAAGGAAAAAGCAGAGGGTCAGGCAGAGGAGGACAGAGGGTCAGTTAAGGGAAAAACAATGTCAGGCAGGGGAAGAACTGAGGGTCAGGTAAGTGGAGAACAGAGGGTCAGACAAAGGGAAGGCAGAGAGTAGGATAGAAGAAGGGCAGAGGATAAGGTAAGAGTAGGGCAGAGGTTCCATTAGAGGAATAGCAAAGGATCAGGTAGAGGATAGGCAGAGGTTCAGGTAAGGAGAGGGCATAGGGTCAGGTAGAGTGAGAACAGAGAGTCAGGTAAGGGGAAGACAGGGGCCAGGCAGATCAAAGACAGAGGGTCAGGCATAGGAAGGGCAGAAAGTAAGGTAAAGGGGCATCAAGTATGGGGAAGTTAAAGATCCAGGAAAGGGAAGAACAGAGGGTCAGGTTCATGGAGATCAGAGGGTTAGTTAGGGGAAGAACAGAGGGTCAGGTGCAGAATTCAGGTAGGGGGAGGGTAAAGAGTCAAGTGTGGGATGGAAGTGGGTCAGGTAGAGAAATAGCAAAGGCACAGATAATGGGAAGGCAGAAGGACAGGTAAGGGAAAAGCAGAGCATCAGGTAAGGGAGGATGGAGTGTCAGGTAAGGGGAGAATAGAAAGTATGGTATATGGAGAGCAGAGCATTAGATAGGGTGAGAATAGATTCAAGTATGCGGAAGGCAGAGGGTCAAGTAGGGGGAAGGCAGAGGGTTGGGTAGGTAGAGCCCATAGAGCAAGGTAAGGGAAGGACAGAGTTTCAAGTAAAGCATGGGCAGATGGTCAGGTAGAGGAAAGGCAGGGGGCAGGTAGAAACAGGCAGATGTTCAGGTAAAGGGAGGTCAGAGGGTCAGGTAGGGGGATGGCAGAAGTTCTGGTGATTGAAGGGCAGGGGTCAGGTAAGGGGACAGCAAAAGATCAGGTAGGGGAAGGGCAAGGTTTCAAATACAGGAAGTCCAGAGGATAAAGGAAAGGGACAAGAGAGCATCAGGTATAGAGAGGTTAGAGAGTCAGGAAAGGGAGAACAATGGGACTCCTGCATGGAGATCTGAAAGTATGTTAGGGGGAGGCAAGAGGGTCAGGTGCGGGGAAGGGTGGGGTCAGGTAGGGGGAGGGTAAAGGGTAAGGTAATGTCAGGGCAGAGGGCCAGTTAGGGAGAGGACAGAAGTCAGGTAAGGGGTGGGCAGAGGGTCAAGTAGGGGGAGGGTAGAGGGTCAATTAAGGGGTTGGTAGAAGGTCAGGTCTGGGGAAAATAGAGGGTCAGGTCAGGGGAGAGCCAAGGGTCTGGTAGGTGGACTGAAGAGAGTTTAAGGTCACTATTGGGAATTTAATCATGTCACCTTGGAGAACTGGACAGATGTGGCACAAGAGAGCCTTAGGAGAGCCAGGAAACAGGGGACAAGTGTACCGCATCATCTAGAGGGAATAGGCTTGCCAGATGACAAGGAGTGATTGGAAACATAGAAACAGCCTGTTTGGCCCATGCAGAAATGGTGGAAGAATTGAAAATTAGGAACCCTGGATACCACCAGGGGTTCCTGGTTGGGCAGCCCAAACCAAAGACAAGAGGAAGTCCAAGGTTTCTGGAGCTGGGGTGGGTGGTGGGGAGGCCATCAGGAGCCTGATAAAGGGGACTTGCAGGTCTGGACAAGGTTCTTGGGCTTCATCTCAAGGGCACTGGGAAGCCATGAAAGTCCCTGAGTGTGGAGATCATAAAATGATATTTATGTGTTTACAAAATTGTTCTAGCCTCAGAGTGGACATGAGATGTTGGAACCTAAGAACAAAACAAAAAATCCAGTTAGGAAGCTGGCGCAGAAGCCCATGCAAGGATTATGATGCCTCAGACTTCTCCAGGAAAGTAAGGAAATAATAATTGAATGGTTTTAAAGAGATTTCCAGGATTTAGAACTACAAAATCATTGACTCACTGAAAAAGTGAAAGAGGAAGTGTTGAGGATAAGAACCATGTCCCATGAGGATGGGGGCACCATCTACCAGACAAGAGCCAGGAAGAAGTTTCAGGGGGAAGACATGGAAATGTTCAGTAGATAACTCAATATCGGGACCTAGAGATCCAGAGAGAAATCTGGTCTAAAAATAGAAATACAGAAGGTAGTAAAAGTCACGAACATGAGTGACTTTTTTTTTCTCTAGGAAACCTGAGAAAGGGAAGGGCAGGAAGAGAGGAAGGCCTCATCAGAGCCTGTGAAAACTCCTCAGGAAAGGAAGTGAAAGGACATGGAGGACCCCAAGAGAGGTCCCAAGTGGGGCCAGGTGAATGGGGAGGTCACATGTCCCTCTTCCTGGATCTCTCCCTCCAGGCGTCTCACACTTCCCTCTGCCTCCACCCCCTCCATCCAGGGTATCACAAGTCCCTCTGCCAGAACCCTTCCTTCTAGAGGGCACATTCATCCATCTGCCTGGACTCCCTCAATCCAGGAGGTTCATATGTTCCTCTGCCAGAACCTTCTATGAGTGGACAGAAGACTGGTACCCTGTGAAGTGAGCCCAGCATTCAGGGTCTCTTGCATTGGCTGAGGCCTCACAGAGGAGGGAGTCAACAAAAGCCTCCATAGCCAGCCAGTATAGTGACCCTGAGAGCCTACATGCAGCCTGGGGTGGGAGGCTTGAACCAGAAGAGGTAGACTTCCCATGGACCCAGGAAAACTTTGAATCATCAAAATGGAAGAGAAAAGTGCACGTTTTGAATTTTGATTCATGTAGTTCCAGAAAAATGTCACCAACATGTGCCTGGGAGAATTGAAAATAACAAATCAATACCTTCCCATGGAAGATAGCCTGAGAGTAAGTGCCAGTCACTCCTTCCTATATTTCCCCAAAGCACTGTTCAGCTTTTCAGCCTCCATCAGAAACAGCAGAATCCTCTGGGGTACAAATGGTCCCAAATGCCAGGATTGCTTTTCTGGTCTTTCCTGTCTCTTGGCTCTCAGTCTTGCAGCACTCACTGCCTTGCCAGCTCTCAGTGCCTTCAGACAAATGGGGTTTGGTTGTCGTTATTCATCCCTTCTAGGTTTCTCAGATGGAGGGTTAATCTGAATGATTTACTGAAAGCAGAACCCCAGCATTTCTATTTATGTGTTTTTAACATTTGCTTGAAATTCCAACTTTAATGTCAAAGTAAAGCAGAAGGTGGTCAGGGCCTGTGGCTGTGGGTGGAAGAAACATTGGTGTTTCTGGGGGTCTGGCAGTGTCTGCTTCTTGAATGGGGGGTGGTGTTCAGTTCCTAAAAATTCATCAAATTGTATACTTAATGATTAGGTGACTTTTCATATGTATGCTATGATTCAATAAAAGTCTACACAAGGAGGAATAATCTAATCCCTTTAAAGTCTAGATAGTGGGTGAGTGCAGAAATGGGTGAAAATTACTATACCACAAAATGGGGGTAAAAGTCACAGGCAGAGACAGTCCAGCTAGAACTTCAAAAGATGAATGTTTTTAGTTGACAGGCAAGGCCATCTGGAACAGAGGGAAAGCTGGTGTTCTAGGAGTGATCTTGGGCATCTGGGTGTTTAATGTCTTAGCTGTGTGACAAAAATAAGCAGACTTCAAAATGTGCTCTGGTGAAGCTCCAGGCCTACCAGGACTGAGCAGGGCAGCCAGCTCTTTGCAGGAAAATGCCAGAAAGACCAGGAAATCAGGAAGCTTCTGAGGCAGGGAAAGTCACAAAATGCTTCATTCCTTTCAGCACCCACACCCCAAGTAAAATTTTTAATTGAGGAAGCCCCGGCTCAGGAGAAACACCATTAACACTCTCTCCTTGACGCTTGCCTACAGCTGCAGGTGTCCCAGCCCTCAGGAGAACTAATTGCTTGTTGAAATTAATTGACTCCTCCAACTGAGGCCCTTGGTGAATTTGAGAGCATTATTAATTGGCCTCAAAAATTTCTACACTAGACCAGGGCTGGGGCATCAGAGATAGGCCTCCCAGGCCTCTGGACCCACTCTCTGCTCCAGGTCTCACTGCTGGCTAATGAGCCAGAACCACTCAACTTTCTAATGTACCAGAAGCATGGCCAGGTGGTCTCCTCAGGCTCTGCTTCTAAGCCTCCCCAAAGCCCATCCACTTTCTTTTTAATGATGCTCTGGGGAAAGCAGCACATCAGTCTCCCAGCACTAAAACCTTCTCCCATCGAAGTTGGGTAGAATCTTTGTAAAATGCACATTTGATTGGTACCAGGAAGTTTGTAAACTTATGCTCAATTGCCTGCAGAACACAAACTTTTCTTCAGAAACAGCTCGGAATGAAAGCCCTTCCTTGTGCCATACTGCCAGCTCCCCAGGAGGGGCAGTTCACAGAAGATGCAAGAAAAAATGATGCCAGATGTTGTTCCATTGGCAGCTGAAATGTGTTGAGGAAAAGCCCAAAGGCAGTAGAGGCACCTTTGGCAATCATGGGCCATGCCCTTGGCCTCAGTGTCTTTATTAATCAGCCAAAGTGGTGCTGATGCAAAATACCAGAAATCTGTTTGCTTTTATAAAGTGTTTTTATTTGGGGTAGAAGCTTACAGTAAGCATAAATTACTTCCCTCACCAAAGTCTGGTGCCACATGTTGGAGCAAGATGGCTGCAAGATTGCCACATGTTGGAGCAAGGGCTCAGGTTCAGAGTTCAGGCTTCCTGGTTTCCTCTTTTCCTGGGGCTCATTTTTCTCCAGGTTTAGCTGCTCTGGTCTCTCCCCAAGGCCAGCTGTAAACTATTAGGCAAATGGCTCATCTGTCTTCCCAGGCTTCTGCTGTGTCTAATGGAGCCCTCTCTTTTCCTCAAGTATCTGCTTCTCTGTCTATTTACTTCCAGGGGCTCCAGTATTAAAACTCTACACTCTGTCCTCTGTCATGCCATTTCTCTGTGAGTCCCCACCCACCAAAGGAGTGGGGAATCACCATCCTACTGACATGGCCCAATCAAATGCCTGGTCATAATTTAATCAAGTAAAAGTGAAATATCTGAATTCAATAAAATCTAAGGGTATCACTAGCCCAGAGAAACAGACCAGTTTACAAACACAATCAGTATTTCTTTTTGGAATTCATCAATGTTATCAAACTGACAGTGTCTTATGGGTGAAAATCATCCTAATCTCTGCCAAGCCTTCCTGCCAAGTCAGTCAGGAAAGGCAGAAGTATTAAGGCATGAAAATTAGTTGTGGGGAGACCCAGGCATGCTCAGGATGCTTTTTGCCCAGGGAAGAAACAGCTGTCCCCAGGGATAGAGGGCATGCAGTCAGCAGGTGGGCTGTGTCTCAGGCCCTACTGGATGATCTTCAGGAACTGAGAACCCAGTGGCTTTCATTTTCCAGGTGCTTCCAGGCAACTCAGGAAGCAGCCCTCACCAAGAAGACAAAAAGACTGTTCAGTGAGGACACAGCACACGCACCCTGTCATTGACTGCTGAGTAAGGTCCCTGCCATTAACTCAAATACCCATTGCCCTCCTCCCCATCCCAACCCTCTTGTCTCCCACCAGCTCCTCCAATGTCCATGTTCATACCTGAACATTCACCAAATGCAGGGGCCAGGCAGTTCTGTGTGTGGACTGCTTTTGGACCCTTATCAAATAGTCCAACCACAAAGAAAATCATGAGATGGCAGAAATTTGAATGATGAGACTATGAAAGCCAAATCAGAGTACAGTTTGTAAATTACAGCATTTTATGTGAGACAACAAAGTTTTTGCTTAAGCAAAGGAAGCCAGAGTGATAGAAGCTTTGGGGTCTAGGAAGGGCAAATTATTTTTATATACAGAAAGGAAGTTAGCTTGACTCCTACTAATTGGACAAGGGTTTGTTCTATAGATGAACGTTTACATATTTAAGGTAGGTGGGCTTTGTTAGTATTGGGTTAAAGGTAATGAAGTAGGGGCTCAATTGGCTGTGGATTGGCTACCTTCATGGGGATTCAAATTTCAAAAGATAGGGGTTTTTGTTGTTTTGTTTGTTTGTTTTGGCTCTGAGAGGCCCCCAGAGATTTGTCAACACAATTTTATAAAAACTGAGGGATAATTGTTATTTTTAGGTGTATTAATCTTGAGGTTATGTTTTTTAAAGTGTCTTTGTTTCTCAATCAGGGTAAATAAAGATGGAATGTCCTTTCCATGAAGTCCTGGAATGAGAATGAGTTGGTATGGCCAGCCACCTGACCCTCATAAACAAGGGTTTTCAGTATAAGCATCAAAGGAACACCTGTTCTGGTAATTGTTAACTAGGCTCACTGTTTGTAACTTTATAAAAGCTGACTCTGTTAGGCAGTGCGGAGTACTCCCCACCCCCCACTGGTTGGTCAGTGAGCTGGTTGGGTTCTGCAAGTGATAATGACAGAGCTTCCCCCAGCCTGCCACCACAGGGCTCTGTTGTATGAGTAAGTAAGAAGGGCATGGCTGTCTCTGGGATCCCGTGATGTTTCTCTGGAATATCAAATTAGTTGGCCAGGCTTAACTACCTGTGTTACAATTTGCATGGTCAGCAGGCTAGGGTCTCTACCTGCATTACACTTAAGTACACTTTTCTGTGGATGTAATCAGAGTGGCATTGAAATTTCTTTAAAATAAACCAGGAGTGGAGAGGGAAGGGAGGAGAAACAGATGAATGGATATTGGACATGTAATATAATTTATCCAAGTAAAAGAGGTTTGTTATACTATTCATGCTGCTTTTGTATGTGTTTGAAAATTTCCAAAATGTTTTTTTTTATTTTTCTTTCTTTATTTTTTTTACACACAACTCATATCTCCTGCCTGCACTTGCCTATCCTGGTTACCTGCATCAGCCTTCAGCAGGATTTGACCTCTAGGCCCCCTTGCCCACCCTGTCTACCCAGGTCCAAGGCTGCCTGTTAACTGTGTCCAAGACAGGGTCTCACAAGGGGTTGCAAGTTAAAAAACACACCAGGAGGAAAAGTATAATGGTCCATACTGGGCTGCAGCCTTCCATCAGAAAGATTCTCTCCTTCTGGCTGACCCATTGGTTTTTATTAGCATGGATGATCTCATCTTTTGACATGCAACGGTGAGAATAACATAATGATACAGTAGTTAGAATAACATGTTGATCAGATTATATAACATGCTATGTTATTCCTCACACATCCTCGGCCCCAGGATTGTTTAGAGAATATTTGCTGCAAGCTAGTTCTACCAGCTACTTTTGGACACAGGGCCAAGGATAAAGTGGGAACTGAGGCCACATCATGGTGCCAGTTGCAAGCTGGCTGCAACTGGCTGGGCCTAAGGCCATCACCCAAATTAACCATCCTCACACTCCACCCCTGAGGGTGATAGCCTTGGAAACAGGAGGGGTACACTGCAGCTTTACACCATAACAGCAATACATACAGAAACAAACAAGAAGGATACATCTCATCCTGATGAGGGTGCCCCTTAATCCCCGTGTCCAGGTTCTTAGAGAGTTTCACCAGGCTCAATCCAGGTAAGCTTGTAAGAGTTGTATCTGCTGAACCTAATGGATCATGTTCTTCACAGTGGCCTGTATATGGTAGATCATTCTTCCAATAGGAGCCACTGATAACATTCTGAGTACCATTACACACATATATGGGGATCTCCATAAGGCTCCAAAGTGACTATCTTTCTAAGTACTTAGTTCTGTAGTTCATTGGAATTGGAAAATATTTGATATCTCTTTGGCTTTTAAAAAATTTTTAATTGACTGAATGCATTCATTTTTATTAATGTCAAGATTGAACATAATGCTTTGAAAGACCTATGGAAGTCATCATGGAAAACCCAGTAAATATTCTTTTATTACACATCAGATTTTCATTTTCTATACAACTGAAATCATGTAATTTAGCATAGACTCATGATGTGTGTAATCATAATTATACTCCACAAACATTTCTGGTAGCAACTTATGTATTATGTGATTTCAAGTGACTGTTAGACATTTTCACTTCATTAGGCCATGGAAAATTGGAATAATGTCACTGTGTTTATTTTTTTGGTACTTTCCCACAAGTACCCTGAAATGATATGTTTTGTATTGTTTTTATTTTATTACATTACTATTTGTTTATGAAAGTTTCTCATAATTATTTCTATCCCATGTAGTCAGGTAATTAAACATCCCATGTATCACTTCCTTAATTACATTTCACTCTCTGACCTTTGCTACATTACCACAATGATGCCCAAAATAATGACTGACTTCCTGGCAGAAAGGAAGATTATTTCTTATAATAACTACATGACACAGCTCTTTTCCACACATTTCTTTGGCTACATCAGGACCTATATCCTAAAAGAGATGCCCTTTGACCACTATGTGACCATCTGCAAGCCCCTGAACTATACTGTCAGTATGAGCAGGCAGATTTTTAACATAATCATCATAACTGGCTGTACTGGGGGGTTGGTACACTCTGTCAATCAATTTCTTTATCTATATATACTTCTGTGGTCCTAATGGGATAGATGACTTCTTCTGTGATGTGTATCCTTTGCTGAAATTGGCCTGCACTGATACACACTGAATTGTTTTGATGATTATTGTCAATTCAGGTGTGATTTCTTTGGTATCCATTGTGATTTTGATGACTTCTTAATTCCTGATATTATACACCTTCAGGGAATACCCTGAAGAAAGCTGTAGCAAACTCCACTTGCAGTTCTCACATAACATTTCTGGTGTTACTTTTTGCACCTTTTATCTTCATTTACATTATATCATCCATAACTTTTCCACATCATTATTGCACCCATGTTCAACCCACTGATTTACACACTGAGAAACTTGGAGATGAAGAATGCCTTGGGGATGTGGGCTAAATATTACTAAATTATAAATATTCCAACAATGACATTTCAGTTTGTAAAAAATGTTTAACCACCATGCCAGGCTTTGGTGCTGTGGAGATGTATGGGATCCTTGTTTGATGATATAAATGTTTGTTTTGTAAATTCACAGATTTTAGTATACATTTATTCTTTATGTTCATGTATGAATGATATACTTCAATAAAATTTTATTTAAATAAAAGAATGACTTTAGGAAAGTATAGTCTCATCATTTCACTTTCAAAGGAATGTCATTTATATAAAAGCCATTGCTGAGTTTCCCTGTAAACATTGTTAAATAAGAGTCTACTCTACCCTGAGTCCTAAAATAGATCTGAAATGATAGATAGATTTTATTCAAGAGCATGCAAGAGCCAACCTCAAATCATTGTCTTCAGTCCTTGCCAAGTCTTCTTTCTAGTTGGGCATATTTGATTTATTTTCTTATGGCAATTTTTCTTTCACTGTCTTTATATATCTACCTCAAATCTGCCTTACTATTACTATTCTTTATGACAGTATAAGGAAGTGCTTTCTCTGTTTCTCTTATAATTCTCTTGGTAAAACCTAATTGGAAGCCATCTGTTAGAGAGAATTGATGTTTAAGACTCTCAAGTAAAGTATCATGGAGCAGAGCTTAGAAGAGTGGACTGTTCAGCTGAGAATAATAGATAAATGAGTGGATCATTTAACCACCTTGGCTACTTAGCATTCATATAACTTTTATATACATTTTGAAGCTCCTAATAAAACAGAAACAACTTTCTGTTTACATAGAACAAGATGCTTCTACAAAGATATCCTCATCCTCTCCCGCAAAATGAGAAATACATCATCCCCCAAATCTTGTTATATGACTCAGGAAAATGTTTATTAAAATTTTAATTTCAGAGGAGAGGCAGAAGAGGGAGTCAGTTTAGGTAGGCACTCACCATTTCTCTCACAGAGGATGGCTGATTGGGGACCGGATCCTGCCTGGATGGTCTGTTCTGGGAGTTTGCAGAGTGAGAACCTTGGGGACATTGATCTGTAGGGAGCTCAACAGTGAGGTGGACTGTTCAATATAAAATCGTGAGTTTTTTTCCCCAGCTGGAAACCATGGACGCAGACAGTTAAGCCCATCCTCCCAGCAACCCGGTGAAAGGGAGCAATACCTGAGAGTGGGAGGGTCCTGGCAAAGGGTGAGAGGGATTTTTTCTGTCAGTTTGGCTGCCTGGACCCCCTTTCAGCTTTTTGGGAGCAAACCAGATGGCTAGAAGTGGTGCCAGGCTGAGGGGAGAGGCGAATCTGCTGAGGAAGCCTGATTTACCTAACAGCCGTGGGACACAGAGGCTTGCCTTAGGAGAGGGGTGAGTCAGCCAATTTTATAGTTATCCACTGAGGATCAGAACTCAGCTCTCCTGGGGCTGTCAGGCATTGGGAAGTGTTTGATAAATTTCCACGAGCCTATTTAGGGTCCCCTCAGTGGAGGAGGGGGTCCAGAAGAGGCCTTCTTTAAGGTCAATTATTTCTTCAAAAAAATTTTTTTAACTTAATTTAATAACTAAAATCTGCCTCAAAACCTGCAGGGAGAAGTTTGAAGGGTAATTTTAAAAAAATGTTTTAAGAGATGCTTAGATTACATAAAAGTTACACAAAAATTACCGGGATTCCCATGTTCCACACCTCCCACACCTCCCACAAAATCCCTCACAAACATCTTTCATTGGTGTGGCACATCACTTGCTATGGATATACACATTCTGGGGCTTTGCCACTAAGCATGAACCATAGTTCATATGTAGACCACACTCTCTCACACAGAGTTCTGCATGTTATTTGCTGATATAAAATGGCCTTTATCTGTCATTGTAATGTAACACAGGATAATTCCCAAGTCCAGAAAAAGCCTTTATATTACAACTGCTTTTCACTCTCCCTGCCCCGAAAGAGTACAGTGGCCACTGGCTCCACATCAATGTTGTAATTTCTTCCATTGCGTGAATCACAATATGTCTACAACAGAATACCAGTATGTCCACTTTACTCCATAGCTCTTTCCCCAATCCTGAGGAGTCTGAGATGGGGCTGTCCACTCCACCTCCAAATGAGAGGGGGCTTATATCCCATGGATAAGATGGATGGGATTATCCTGCCTGCAGCTGCAGACTGTCTCCATTCTATGGGATGGCCGTTGTCCGTCATCATCTCCTCACCAGGTGTCTTGGGTGAGTCCATGGAGCTGTAGAGTAGGAGTTGCAACTCCACTGAAATTCCAGGCATAGCTGGCACATGGGCAGGCCAAAGGCTCCAGTATCTGAAAGTACACCTACCAACTCCAGCACCACATATAGGTTTGAATAGAAGGGACTGATGGACCATGTGCAGTGAGGACTTATTTCAGTACAACTCTGACACTCTCAGGAGCACAGATTCCAAAGTAGAGCCCATTATTAAGGCATCAATTTCTGGTGCTATCCCCCCCCATATAGGACCTTGGTGTCTCCAGAGCCTTCAGGAGCCCCTCTCTGTGATATACACAGAAAAACACTTTGGTGCTCTATGAGATCCTACTGAGGTGTGTGTAAGCATTACCTTTGGGATGACCTCCCGACTCTCTTTGAAGTCTCTTAGCCATATGAACTCATTTGTCTTTAGCTCTTCCCCCTTTTATTCAAGTCTTTTCCCAGTCATATAGGCAGTTGGCACTTGGTATTAATCCCTTGTTGACAGGGAGGTTCATCACCTGGAGTTATGTCCCACACTGGGAGGATGGTAATGCATTCACATGCTGAGTTTGGCTTAGGGAGAGGCCACATTTGAGCAACAAGGAGGCTCTCAGGTGGCAACCCTTAGGAACCCCAAAACAGTAGGCTAAGTTTCCATTACAAGAGCAGAGACTCATAGGGCTAGTCATCAATAACAAGAACCCAGTAGTGGATCATTCTCCTTTGCCAGACACTGCCCCTGCACTTGGTGGACTGTTGTTGCTCCCTTGGAAAATGTGGTAGAGTTCTCCAGGCTGGAAATTCAGTATTCTCTCTTTTATTGAGTGATTCTCCACCCACTGTGACCATGCCCCAACCCTTGATCATTTGAACAATTTTATATATCTTTTATTTATATTCAGGTGAACTTTCTCCCATGAAACCCCCATCCCTGACACCCTCCACCAATGATCTTCTCCCACCCCCATTCTTATCCATCTGTGATCCAAAACTTCCTTAAAGATGAAGCCCATGTAATAGCCAAAAATAAATTAACAGGAAAT